>LIEC01011342.1:62128-153394 GCA_001925005.1 Drosera capensis
GTATTTGGCAGGAATGAAAAGAAGTTCTTGTTTTAAGGTATCAACTATAGAATATTTGGAAGCTGCCTCAATCTTCACAGGATTCCCCAAACAAGCTCTCTGGAGTTTGCGTACCTTTTTAGTCATTGTGGCAGGAAAAAAGAAAGTTCTCCTTTCATGCAGAATAACCTTCAATAGCTCATCAAGGGACTTCTCGAATCCTCATTCAACAATCTATCTGCTTCATCCAATACCGAGTACTTCAGTTTACGAAGTGAAAACCCTATAGTATTGAGATCCCTCACGCAAAACTTGAAGAAATCATTCTCCTTATTATACATTGTATAAGCAGGATGGTGATACTCCGGCGACACTTTCGATACCTCCTCATAGGAAAAACCTTTAAATTTTTCAGCTTCCTTGCTGTAATCAACCAAGACCTGTTCAATCTTCTTCCTAGAAGCAAAATGACGGCGGCTTATTCGATACAAGTTCCTCATTCAAACTCACACAGCACCGAAAACTGCTTCCCTTCAAGTTCCACATTGTTTAATCTCTTGACAGCAGCTAGAGCATCCATTCTTCTAGAGTATACAACTTCTACAGTGCCCTTAGACATTCCACTCCTATCATAATGTACCGAGTACTTGTTGATGACGCAATAGAATTTTGAATAAGACCGCACCGTACAATTCGAGGCTCCTCAGTGACTTCTTACAGCATGAAAACCGTATCCCTGGAGATTGAAGTCGTGTTTCGACAACAGCGAAGTTGCAGTGTCAGGAAGAGCAATGGTATCAAGCTGTTTTCCACAGATCAGACCAAGCACCAGCAAACTCACTTCCTTGAAGAGCTCGGTTTTGAGAGATAAGCGAAGGAGATGGTGAAGCAATTCAAATCCATAAATCAGACCGTAGAGTCGAGGCTTCGATTGTTGAGCATTGCCGGCGCCTTCGAGCTGGAGATTGTCGTTACTTGTTTCACCTCTCCCTTCCTTTCGCCCATGATGCTGATTCGAGCAAATCAAGCACAGATCTTGGGACTCAACAAACATTCGATGACTAGAACAATAACCCAGTTTAGCATACATATCAAGATGCGCGCTGCCCACGAACACATTACCCTGCACGCGTAGCTTCATCACCAAGCAATGCAGCTGCTTTCCTATGTCCATGCCACCCAATGTCGTCGACGCAGGGATCACGGTCCCGAAAGTGAACCCATTCGGTGTTATATCAAGGTTAAGCATCTTCGTGTCGTTGCGCCCTCGCAGTACGGCACATGGCGGTTATGATCGAGACAATGTTTCAGTCTTGGCATTTCGTCGAACAATTCATCTGTATATGTGTTTTTCAGGGGAGGCAAGGCGGCGTCGGGTTCGTCGAGTTTGTGCTGTGGAATCGCCTTTGTTGTCGTCGATTTACATGTGGAGATCGATCGATAATCTCGTGATTGATGAGGTGAGATTTGGTCGTTGAGATATTTACAAAACTAGTTGAGAGTTTCACGGGATTCTCAAACCAAACAAAATCAAACCGATGAAAAACATCTCAAGAATATCTTCCGAAGATATATTTTCTTTTGTTTAAAAAAATTATCAGGATATTACATCTCTCCCTCCTTTCAAGAAGTTTTGTCCTCGAAACTTGATTTAAGTAAAGGTTATGGAGAAAGACCTAAGAATATAATAATGCCTCCAATACCAAAAGCAAAAACTGTACAAGTTATGAATTAGAAAGGAAGACACCTTTGTAGCTCAATACACTCAAGAGAACTGAAACGTGAGCTTTAGAAGCTTTGTAGAAACGAATAGAAGTAGCTTTAGAAAGCCAACGACCGATAGCATCTTCTAAAGATCAGTAGACTCCAACCTATCAAGGACAGTCATCATGGTAGCAAATTACGAGGACCACGATGATTAAGATTTACACAAAAAGGCTTGACTTGCAAGTGTGTAAGTGAAACTCGAAACAGAGCAAAGTCTATAACATCGATCAATAGAAGCAACAAACTTGTCAAGAACAAGAACTCGAACAATTGAAGCGAAAGAAAAATGGAAGGAAATCAACGATCATAGAAATAAAACGAGGAGAAAGACAACACGAGATTAGAAAGTCTCAGCATCAAAATCGAATTCAACCCAATAGAATCCAATGAACTCGAGCAAGTGAAGCAAACAACGAAAGGGAAGATCAGTTGAACATCTTCTTACACTTATAACTCTACCCACCAAGGCATAAGATCAGACATACAGGACCTAACACTAGTATAACTGGCATCATAACATATTTTGCCTCCAAATCTACTTCATCAGGATGAACATGGCCATGATACTAATCATCCCACCGATGACCGCAATAGTCACAACCACTATAAGTAACTGACCAAGTAAATTTTGTTTTTCTCATCTTGCTGATCCAACCGTTCAGAATGAAGAATTGGATGTTCAAAACCTGCTGACAAAGTTTCAGCCCAATCCAACGGTGGATGAATCTGTAGTCGTGACTTTATGGTGGCAGCTTTTGTGTTTGAGTGAAAATTGACGTCTCTAGCTCTTCCTTCTCTAGCGGCTATGCATTTTGTAACCTAATCCGTCTGATCTCGTATCTTCCATAAGTCTCTCCACTTAGACAAGTGAGGCATCAAGTGGGCTTACAATTTTAGGCCTTTCTCCACATAGAAAAGGGAGCCTAATACCGGCACTATCGTAGCATGATTCCATGAGAAATATACATCTAAGCATAGAAAACTGCTGCTAGAAAGATAGCAGAGGCATTTATTCAAATAAATGTTACTCCACTAAATTAAAACTCTAGCAGTAGAAAATTGGTATCTGAGTATGTTCCAATTTCAGCATACGCTACACCAGGAAGATGCTCTCCTATCTCAACCAAGTTTGTACTGGAATCTCACCTACACACCATTTCCGATCCGATGCTCCTCATACCCAATATTCTCATATAGATTATCCGCTAAAGAAGCAGCTAAGTTCCATAACAAACGACCATGTACTTGATCCATGAAGTATCCTAAATTTTCCAATGGTTTAAAAAAAACTTTTCTCAACCTTTTAACAAGATCTATCCAACAATATTGAATCAATAAAGTACAAAAACATCACGAGAAGATTGAAGACATAAGAAACGAAACATGTTTACTTTTGTATCTTTCAAGATTTCCAGAATCACCCTTCATTTAAGTCAAAACAAGTATAATTGTATCAAAAGAACAAGACTTATGTACTTCTTTAAATCTTTGAGTCCCTGCAACATCATTTGAGATTTTTAAAAAAAAGTGAAACCAACTTTGAGAACAAACAAATAACTTTCAAGATTAGCAGATCACAAGAATAACCATCATGTAGCCAGCAAGTGAATTAATTCCGAGCTTTAGGTAAGTCATGAGAACTAGGTCACAAAGCTAGCTTGGAGATTCAACAAAAGAAACAACGCATGTGAATATAGACCCGAGAACTACATAAGCAATTGCTATTGCTACAACTCAAAAGGACTGTCATGATAACAATATATTGAAGTCCAACCAATAAACAATTACTTCAGGCATGCGTCTAGACAACAACACCGAAGCCCCCATACGAATACAACCATCAGAATAAGGAAAAGATAATCAACTTCGGATGCGAGGTTTTTTTTAACGCAATGGTTCAAACCAACATAATAGAAAACAAAGGGAACTCAAGTATCCCAAGCAAACAGAAAGCGGAATCCTGAGAGAACGCATTTGACACTTATGTCTTTGTACAAAATTTTAAAACATTAATCAGGTCTTGGACTTGTTTATCTCAAACAACAAAGCGTAGAGAATAATGATATTGATTACCCAACCCAGATTCAAGAATATAACTCAATCGAGTTAAATACAACATAAGAACTGGATCGATCAGGAAGGATGAACTCAGCAAAAACCCTGAAATACATACTTGGAAACCAACAAGACCCATAGACACAAACGCTTTTGCTCAAGAGCGTCCAAACAAACTAATCAAATCAAAACAAGGAGGATTATTCGATCACAAGATTATGAGCAAATAGCAATTAAGCATTAGGAAGAAGAATACAACACACCTTGAATATTGAATTGATTGTCATGAGGTTTGTATTTGGGATGACAACAACGATATTGTGATCAAAGTTTCATTAACGGATAGGATTTACAGCAATAAACTCCATCTTGCCTAAGGACAATGTTGATCGCGATATAAATGACCATTTGTGCAAGGGGAATAGAAGCGTTAAATAGAAAAAAAAAACACCAATTGTGGTTGTTATATTATGTTGCCTTCAGTCTGATTTTGGAAAACTTTGAGCTGTTGATTGAGTTAAAATCGGCATAGCATCCTAAAATTGGTCGTGACATCCAAAACAAAAATGTAATTGCGATGAGCATCTTGAGTGGTAAACGATCAAATCGCAACTACCACTTGCTTTCTCCTCTTTCGTTTTTGGAAGAATCAGTTCGGTCTAAGATTCTTTTGAAGTACTAGTATGCTTTACTACAACCATTATGATGTTGGAAGATAAACTTGATTTATTTAACCCCTTCACATTCCTAGATCTTTCAATGTCTTAGAGATGTTACAGTCTTTCATATACTCTCATCATTGTTAGTATATTTAGAGTCATAATAAGTAATAGCTTAAAGGGTAGGAGTTATAACCTTTAGTTTACCTTATTTATGTTAGGTGAATTATTGCAAGGGTATGTAAAGAGTCTTTAAAACTAATATAAATAGCAAGACCTGGGACCATTGTTTTGACATCCAAAACAAATTTCATCACACCCCTCTACTACCAAACCTAGATTATTCTCTCTACCTCTCTTCCTCTACACTCGCCTAACACCTTCCGCTAGCAAATAATCCATCAAGTTGGTATCAGAACGAATGTCTAACGGTGCTTTCTCATTCCTATTCCTAAGCACATCAATGATAACTATGAAAAATGATCCATCCAAATGAGAAATCTACCTGGTTCTCAAGATGCATGGGAAGTTGTTAGTGAAGGCTATACAATCCTCGTCGAAGGAGCAACGCTCATGGCGAATCAAGAACATGCCCTCAAAGTAGCGAAGCAGAAAGATCAAATTGCGTTGTATCTCATACAACATGGAGTTCAAGAAGATCGCTCGAGCTATTACCGCAAAGGAAGCATGGATATTTTGGAGAGTGAATACAAAGGAGTAGAGAAGGTGAAGGAGGTTTGTATTCGAATTCTAATGGTTGAGTTTGAATCTTTGAATATGAAAGATACGGAGACTATTGCCGATTACTTCACAAGAACCATGATGGTTATGAATAATCTACGAAGAAATAGAGAAACACTCAGTGATAAACTAGTAGTGGAAGGAGTCCAAGGATGTTGAAACGGTGATCGTGGATGAGCTTATGGGATCTCTACAAGCTCATGAGCATAGACTCACAAGAAATAAGAAGGAGCCCGTTGAAGAAGCGCTATAGTCCAAACTAAGTCTCAAGGATGACAAAGAGCATCTTGGAGGAGGTTATACTCAACGCGATCGTGGTCATGGACATGAAAGAGGCCGTGAACATGGTCGAGGTTTTAGTCATGGAGATACAACACAAGAAGAAGGAAGAAGTTACCAATCTTCTCGTGGAGAACGTGGTAGAGGTGGCATGGCTAGAGGTCAAAGATATGATAATTCCTCAGTTCAATGCTAGGTTTGTAAGAATAAAGGTCATTATGTTTCTAATTATTGGTACAATGAGAAGAATCAAATGGAAGTAAAGGCCAACCTAGTGGAGAATGATACAAAATTGTTGTTAGCATCTTAAGATGAAGAAGATAGCAAAAACAATGTGTGGTACTTGGATTCTAATCTAAGTAACCACATGTGTGGGAGAAAGGAGCTATTTATAGAGCTTGATGAGTCCAAGATTGGACATGTCTATTTCGGAGATCATTGAAAGACCGTAGTCAAGGGGAAAGGTAAAATAACAATCCTCTTACAGAATGGAGACCATCACTTTATTTCTGATGTCTATAATATGTCTACCATGAAGAGAAATATTCTTAGTATTGGTCAGTTGTTAGAGAAGGGCACAATGTGTTCATGTATGATCAAACTCTCTTGTTGAGAGATCGAAGAAACCGATTAATAGCAAAGGTCAAGATGTAAAGCAAGGATGTTTAAGCTCAACATCCAAAATGGAGTGACACAATTCTAGAAGACTACTATTAGGCCCTCGCTTTCCGACTCTATGACAACTACCATAAAGACTACAACCACATCTTAATTTTGGAAGTCTCAAGTTGTTATCCTCAAGAAATCTTGTGGTTGGTCTACCATCTATTGATCATCGAACAGAGTTATGTCAAGGTTGTGTTCATGCAAGCAGTCCAGTAGCTAGAAGGTTATTGGAGCTCATATACATTGATGTGTGTGGACCGACCACTCCAACTTCTTTCAATAATCATCATTATTTTATCACTTCTATCGATGATTTTATTAGGAAGAGATGGATATATTTCTTGAGGGAGAAATCAGAAGTCTTTGAGAAGTTTCAGACTTTCACGACTTACAGTAAGAAGTAGACCGTCTACTATATCAAAGCTATCATTTCCCATCGAGGAGGAGAGTTTACCTCCAATGCTTTTGATAGTTTCTATGAGCATCGTGATATTCGTCGTTTCTTAAAGGCATCATATTATCCTTGGTAGAGCAGCATAGCAGAGAAGAAAAATCTTACCATTCTTGATATGGTGCGAAGTATGTTGAAGAGCAAGAATCTTTCAAAGGAGTTCTAAGTAGAAGAAGTAGATTGTGCTGTCTATTTGTAAATCGATGTCCAACGAAAGGCTTGGAAGACATGACACCTCAGGAAGCATGGACAGGAGGAAAGCCTAATCTCTCTCATTTGAGAGTCTTTGGGAGCATTGCATATGCTCATGTTCCAAATCAGAGGAGATCAAAACTCGAAGACAAGAGTGCAAAGTTAATCTTTGTGGGGTATGATTCAAAGTCAAAGGCTTACAAGTTATATGATCCAGTTGTACGCGGTTGTATGTCAATAGGGATGTTTAGTTTGATAAAGAAAGCTCATGGGATTGGAGTCCCAAAGCTACCTCGAATGAAGATGAAATATTGATAGGAGAGCCAGAAAAGCAGCCTGTTACAACTCCACCAGCTTCGCCTCGATCAACACCATCACCGTCACCAGCATCTTTATCCTCACCATCATCTGCATCATTATCATCAGATTCATAATTAGAGCCAATAAACCCAAGATTCAGAAGTCTGGCATAAATCTATGAAGAGGCGTGGTTGGTATTTCTATTTGCAAGATGTGATGAAGTAATACTTAAAGAAGCTATGAAAGATGAGAAGTAGAAGAAAATCATTGATGAGAAGGAGAAGAATCAGACTTGTGGGTTGGCTAATCTTCCAAAAGATCATCAAACGATTGGTGTGAAATGGGAAAACAAAGTCAAGAAGAATTCAAGCGGCAAAGTTGAGAAATATAAAGCAAGGCTCATGGCTAAAGCCTATAAGCAAAAGACTAGTATTGATTATGATAAACTATTCAATCATTTGTTCGGATGGAGATAATTCGAATGGTTATTTCTATCGTTGCACGAAATTCATGGAAGATTTATCAGATGGATATCAAAGTATCTTTCTTGAATGTTACCTTGATAGAAATGTGCAATCCCTTTAGTTGTATAGAAATTGATGAACAAAACTTAGGAGTGTTAGCCATGATGTTGTTAGTATGTTTAGGCTAGAAATTAGGTAGAAATGTGCAATCCCTTTAGTTGTATAGAAATTGATGAACAAAACTTAGGAGTGTTAGCCATGATGTTGTTAGTATGTTTAGGCTAGAAATTAGGTAGAAATGTGCAATCCCTTTAGTTGTATAGAAATTGATGAACAAAACTTAGGAGTGTTAGCCATGATGTTGTTAGTATGTTTAGGCTAGAAATTAGGTAGAAATGTGCAATCCCTTTAGTTGTATAGAAATTGATGAACAAAACTTAGGAGTGTTAGCCATGATGTTGTTAGTATGTTTAGGCTAGAAATTAGGTAGAAATGTGCAATCCCTTTAGTTGTATAGAAATTGATGAACAAAACTTAGGAGTGTTAGCCATGATGTTGTTAGTATGTTTAGGCTAGAAATTAGGTAGGTATCTGTAATCTAGGTCAGATGCTAGAGAGTAGACGGCCATAGATGGAGAGAATTTGGGCCACTAAATAAAGACCACTACAGAGAATTTCGGTTAAACAACTAAGACATACATGGGCAATAAAAGACCTGTAAATGGTTTAGGATCTGGGATTAATCTTTCAGACAAGGGCGAACATAGCAATGGATGGATTGCATCAAATGTGGGTACAGACAAGGTTACAGGAGTGACTGCATGCAGACGAGATCTCAATGGTACTGAGTGCAAACTAGAGTGTAGTAGAGATGGTTGCTAAGGTTAGGGCAAAAGTATGAGTATCAATCAAATTGAAGATTTGAGATTCAAAGTGATAGTACGAAGATCTCAACAAGGTGAGCTGTAAACATCAATAAAGACTCACCTGTGACAAGTTGTAACAGTCAAGTTAAGTACATAATTCACGGTTTCATTCTCTCAACCTATAAAATGGGATCAAAGAGCTCAAAGAACAGTTAAGTGGAGAAGACTCTTGAATAAGAAACTGAACGTACAAGTATGCAAAAATAATCCAAATTCAAAACTGTTCAAGTGAACTGAATTGAAAAACATGAAGAAGAGGGTTCACTAGTCTACGCTAAAGAACAGTTGAAGAACATGAAGAAGAGGGTTCACTAGTCTACGCTAAAGAACTGAAGCTATAGCAGAGTCCAATGAAGGATCTGTACAAGGATTTAGGTTCTTCGTCTTTGAAAAGTTAGCTAACTTGTAAAGGGGTTGTCTTGTAAGCCAAAAAATAAGAAGATCGTGAACTCACCTCTTGCATTGAGTAAACTGATCACCAGGGAAAGATTTGACTAAGCTCTCGGTTATCTGTTGATAACGAGTGTCTGAACCAACATAAATTCTGTGTTTTTTATTTGCTTTTCATTGTTATAAGCTATTAAAACTGTTTGGAATCAATCACAACAACTAACAGAGACAAACTCTCAAAGTTTGAGTCTCTACTATATACCTTCTCTGTAGTATGTAAAGAACACCAGTGTCTTGAAATTCATTATTAACTACCTTGAAGAAGTTTACATCTAGAACGCTAAGTTATGTGAAGAAAGGACATAAAGACAAAATTCTTTTGTTGAGGAAGGCTCTTTACGGTTTGAAACAAGTGCAAAGGGCATGGAATGCGAGGTTCGATGCTTATTTCATGGAGAAAGGATACTTGTAATGTCCTTATGAATCATCTTTATATATAAAGAAGAAAAATGAAGATATCTTCCTTGTTTTCCTGTATGTGGATGATCTGATATTCACAAGAAGCAATCCGGACATGTTTTGAGAGATTCAAGAAAATATTGATTCATGAGTTCAAGATGACTGGCATCGGATGTCTTACTGTCTTAGTTTGGAAGTGAAGCAGAACAAGGATGGCCTCTTTATCTCGCAAGAAGCATATGCGAGAAATGTTTTGAAGAAGTTCAAAATAGAGGAAAGAAAACCAGTGAATACGCCCATAGAGTGTAACATGAAGCTGTCAAAGATCGGAGGAGCATTGGTTGATTCAACAATGTTAAAAAGCTTAATTAGAAGCTTGAGTTACTTGACATGCAATAGACCCGACAGCTTGTATAGTGTTGTACTAGTGAGCCATTACATAGAGGAGCCAACATCTATCTATCTCAAGGCCGCCAAGAGAATTATTTGCTATAACAGAGGCATAATTTCTCATGGGTTATGCTATCATCTAACCAAGGAGTTTTTGTTGAAAGGCTGTTCTGATAGTGATTAGGCTGGAAATATGGATGATCAGAAAAGCACTACTAGATTTATGTTCTACTTGGGTGACACGGCGTCCACTTGGTTATCCAAAAAGCAACAGATAGTTACACTATCGATGTGTGAAGAAGAGTATATGGTTGAGGTGGTTACTTAAGGAGAATGGAGTCGAACAAAAGAAGCTACACCAATTGACATCGACAACAAGTCTGCTATTGCTTTGGCAAAAAAAAACCGTTCATCATAAGAGGAGCAAGCACGATGTTCGTTTTCATTCTATCAGATTGCACATCAGAAACAAGAAGATCGAATTAGAGTTTATCAAGACTGAAGATCAAATAGCAGATATTTTCACTAAACCCACCAAAAAAGAGCAGTTCATCAAGTTCAAGGCGCTGCTCGGAATAACAGATGGAAAGGAATCAAGGTTAAGGGGGATGTTGGAAGATAAACTTGATTTACTTAACCCCTTCACATTCCTAAAACTTTCAATGTCTTAGGGATGTTACAACCTTTCACTTACTCTCATCATTGCTAGTATATCAGAGTCATAATAAGTATTACCTATAGGAGTTGCAACCTTTAGTTTTCCCTTATTTATGTTAGTGAGTTATTATAAGGGTATGTTAAGAGTCTCTAAAACTGGTATAAATAGCAAGACTTGGGGCCCTTGTTTTGGCATCCAAAACACATTTCCTCACATGCTCTCTACTAACAAAGTTAGATTATTCTCTCTACCTTTCTTCCTCTACACACTTTTAACACCTTGCGCAAGCAAATAATTCATCATATGAATCTATATGTAACTGTTAACCAAGACTCGTAGATGTTTAATACTAAATTAGAACAGTAAACACTATAGCACCAATAAGTGGATTAAATAACACAAATAAAAAAGAGAGAATTTTACATGGAAACCATTTTGGGACAAGACCATGTACGATAGCCGAAGACAAAAAAATACACTAACCCAAAGAAGGAGTACAAACGAGCTACATCAAACACCATGATCTTCTATATTCTCTTAATGTCCTTGTTGTAACAATGAAAAACAAGAGAAGAAAAACAATGTGCTTCTGTCGATGCTATGCTCTAATGCTCTTATATTAATATGTCACAAAATTTAAGGTGTTATATAGGCACCAAGGGGCTTGCTCTTGCAACATATCACATGGAGAAGCCACGGGAGAACCACGACCAACACGGGGGGCCACACGGGCCACGAGCACATTTGATGCACCTTCAGGGGTCACCTTAGTGATGACTAAGCTATGATAAGCAACGAATGCCTCTATGCACATCCATGTAACTTCTCATTGGAACTTCAAAGAGGCTCTTGTCCGTGCTAGACGAGACGGTCAGGTACATTAGTGTCTTGTCCAGTGAGCCATTTGTCACATTGGCAATGATCAAGGTGTCTTTGTAGTATTTCCTAGGATGAATTCAGATTTTTCACGGGTATGATGAACATTAGGACCGACATAACAAACCAAATGTGTATAAGATATATAGGGGTAGAAATTTTGGATTTAAATGAAAAAGATAGTCAGAGTTGAGATTCTATATAAGATTATACCATCGGATTGGTTTTTATGGAATTATACTAGATAGTAGAATAGATGTAGTCCTTTGTCGAATTTGGGCTTGAAGGGACCAAGTTTGTCTTGTAGCAACTCGTTGGAGGTAGCTTGATTATCCCACGGTCAAGTGTTCTCAGTTCTTACCGTTTACGGGCATGAAATATAGTACCTATATTTAAGAATGTCCCTCTTTATATATACGTTACACCATTTGAAATTTAAAAGGGTATTCATGAAGCAGATACACACCAGCTTATCTTCTTATATTGTGTCCCCAACTAGCAAGATCTATGCAAGATGTGTATAGTGCCGAGTAAAAATATTAAAATAGAAAACAAACTAGAAAGAATATAGGCTCATGTTTTTCGTGTGACAAGACCGGTATCTATATTTAAGCTCACATGTTCCACCAAGTCTACCATAAATCAAAACCAGAACACCAAAAGTAGAAGATCAGAACCAGATTAGGCAAGAAGCATAAGACCCAAAAAATATATATCAAATGTATGGAGGTCAGTTTTCTAATGTAAGTGCACCATAAAAGGGCCAATAAAACTGAAAATAACACATTTATCCTATAAATTTTATCTAAAGTGACGATTAATTTGACTTCAAAACTGCATAGGAAATGCCAGGGCTTGATAGAGTGAGATAAATCAAACTTCGTACTATTTGCCTTTAGATAGTCTTTTCTTCCAGATCCTTGCATTCAATTGAGCATAGCTTAACATTCATTTCCACTGGTGTTGAAATACGTTTACAGTCAAGCATTCTTTACTTTAAGAGAAGATCTTTGACATATTTCTACTGACACAAAAATATGCCTTTCTTGGTATGGTCAACTTCAAGACCACATTTATCTATGGATAGTCTTCGTCTGTGTTGGGATCAAGCCACTTCCATCCCTTTTGGTGATCATCGTATCCCACAAAGATACATTGTACCGTCTTTTTTTCGAACTAGCTCTGAAGATGTTCAAGGACGAACATATCCAAAAACTTGAAAGTCATTCACTATGGGATTCATCATCTAGAGCTTCTCGAATGGTGTCATTAACCCAAGCCTCACTTTTTAGTAGCTGGTTGATGACATGAGACGTCGTCTTCTCGCACGCCGTCCAAAAACGTGGTGGCATGTTCTTGGTATATAGCATGCGTCTGCAAGTTTCAGTTAGATATCGATTCTTCCTTTCCACAACGTCATTTTGTTAAGGTATATCTAGACAAATCAATTGTCGATGAATCTTGTTTTTATAAAGAAATATCTTGAACTCAATTGACGTGTACTCGCCTCCATTATCAGTACAGAGACACTGTATCATGGTTCGCGGTTGCTTCTCGGCATTTTCTTTAAAAGTCTTGAACATTGACAATGCTTCGGACTTTTTCTTCCTGAAGTATACCCACACATACCTTGAGTAGCCATCGATAAAGATAATCATATACCTTACACCAATGACTGACGGTTGCTTCACTTGACCAAAGACATCCGAGAGAACAAGCTCTAAAGGAACCTTTGCTTTTACTTGTGACCCCTTGAATGTCAACTGGTGTACTTTGTCATGTTGATAACCAGCATAAAAAATATCTTCATGAATAATCTCTAACTACGGGAGACCCCTGATAGTTGATTTTCTAATCATCTCTCTCAACTTTTGATAACTGAAGCGTAGCATGCCATATATCTACAGTCTAATTCTTATGACTTTTGTCTACGTAAGTCTCTTGGGATGACATAACATTGACAGACTCTATGTATCTTTCTTCCATAATAGGCGTACTCTTATTATGGCTTTGGTAGACATTTTGGTAGGTCAGTAAACCACATGATGTCCATTTGTTGTCAATTATGAGACTAATAACACGTTCGTCGTCATTAAAGGTACATGAAAGAAATTATCTAAAAGTACCTCTTTGTCGCTATATCTAGGGACAATTATCGTCTTCCCAGCATGAGCTATTGAAAGCTTTGAGTTGTTGGCAATGGCAACCACACCTTCCCTTTGTACTTGGATATGTCATGGACCTTCTCTTTGATTCCAGTCATGTGTATAAAATAATCAGAATCCAAGATCCAGTCATGATTGTAGTTTATCACCTTGTCGTTGTTGACAGTTGTAAAAGACAACTCTTCCTCTAGTTCTACAATACAAGAATCTACGAACTCTTCTTCTTCTATAGCCAGGGATGCTTGAAAATCCCACTCTTCTTCAGTATTGTTTTTTCTTTGATTAGATGACGCAAAGTTACCTCTTTCGAACTTTCTCAAATAGTCACGAGCAAAGTGTCCCTTTCTTTCACAATTATAGTATTCATTGTTCTGGCGTCGTCGTTGTCCGTCACCTTGAGCTCCTCCTGACTAGAGCTTCTCTTGGATTGTGAATTCTTCCACTTCTGCTTCTTTTTCCAGCATCCTTGTTGACGTGATTATCCTTATTCCATCCGTTGAGCGTCTTGAATGAATTTCTTCTCGAGACCTCTCTTTTTGCTAAAGAGAGATTTGTAAGTTCTTTAATCGATACTCCAGACATCTGCTTGTCTAGAGCTTCCTGGTTGTCAAGATACTCTCCAACTCCATGAGCATTGGCTGAGTTGCCCATCCACGGGTGGCCATAACAATACCGTTGAATTATGTTCTTAACCTATGAATAATGATCCTTCTCGTATGAGGATCACCAAGTCAATTCTCTTGATCCAATTTCGTAATCTCTTCACATAAAGCTTTAACTTTATTGAAATATTGGCTTATCGTCAAGTCCTGCTGTAAAACTAACATAAGCTCATATTCTATCTACTGAAGTCGGGAATAATTTATTTTGACAAATAAGGTGCTAAAGTGTTCCACACAGCCTAGGCATCTTTGCATCCTTGATTCTCTGTAGAAATCCATCTTCTAGAGAGACGATGAGAGCGAACATCGTCTTATCAGTTTTGACCTTCCATTTCTTAAGATCTTCTTTCGATTATTTTGGTGTGTTGTATTAGACCCCTCAGCAAGCTCCCAAAGATTTTGACCAAGGAAATAGAACTCCATTCTGATACTCCAAATGCTATACTTGTTATTTATCTTCTCGACGTTACTAACTTCTACCATGGTGACTCCGTAAAAAACAATTATCCCACGTTGAAAAATATTTTACTACTGTAGTAATATTTACAATTCCAAATAGGAATAGTAGAAATATTTTCTGATTGTAACTTTATTTTTAATAGATCGATAAAATTTATTAATCGAGTCTGATAAAAATAATATTTCACCAACTGCACATCTTTGATGTGACTGTGATACTACTTGTTGGAAAAAGCGGATCGTCAAAATCAAAATAGATCGAGAAGTATAGTTTTTAATAATAATAAAATATTATAAATTCATATATTTTATAAGACAAACACAATCTAAATGTGTTAACACTCATAAATTACACCACATTTTTATTTGGATACACTCTAGAAACTTTACAATAAGAACAAGTGCATTGCATTTTTTAACTACTTAACCTTTTACTAAGCTTGTTGTTTTGTTGATGTGTAACAAAGGAGATTCGCTCTCCTTATATAGACACTAGGAATTACCTATTTGCATAAGAAAAATATAAGAAACACATGTTTAGTAAGGGAGAGGAGATGAATAGTGGCAGTTGTGGCTGATGATGGTGAGCTTCAACAGGAATGCTCGGAGCTTCTTGAGTTGAGCGGAGAAGTAACGACATAGATCATTGAGGAAGAGAATCCCAAAGTCCAAGTGATTGCCGATCATTGTGCGCCCTGATAATGATGTGATTGTTAGCCGTAACCTTAACATGGAGCAAAAACACGCGTGCACTATTCTTCTCCACCGATAACTATTCATCTCCACCGGCCACTGTTATAGTTCCACGTTTTTTGTACAAAACGTGTTTTACAAAGCCTAAGTTTCTTCCTATAAATAGTATATGTTTATAACATTGATATGTACCTGAGCAGCAATAATAAGAAACACAAGAAAACGGGAAGTTTTCCCACCAAGTTTCTTACCTCGCCACACCATCATCACGATCCTAAACCAACAGTGATCACAGTGATGCTTTGTTATCGGGTTTGTGTTGATGTCAACCTCGACGATATAGTGATCCGAGTTCCTCGTGTAGGATAGGATTCACAACAGTCAAACTCCTTGGCGTCTTATATGATTACATCACAACCATCATCATTCCACTGTCACTGCTTTGGGTTCGAAATAAGTTGAATAAGTAGGTAATCTTCAATGTGGCTTTAATTCTATGTTTTCTTGTGCCCAATGTATATCGATGTAATTCCTGCTACTGGATGATAGTATTGTTTTCAAAACTTTTATGCGCAATTGCTGAAGTATTAAATTCGATCCATGCACTCTTGAATCTACATTTTCAAAACATGATACAGGTTTACTATGAAACTCGGTATGGAATTTATAGTTTGATTGCTATGGAAACTCAATACATAAACATATACAGTATACATGCATGTTCAAGGAGTCCAATACTTTCTTTTATCAAAAAGGTAAGTTTTTCAATGGGAGATATAAATTACAAATAACGAGATTGGATAATTTGGATATGGACTGGATCACCCTCTGTCCTCGGATGTTGTCTCTGGCTGTCCAAAATTAGATCCAATGGCAAAAAAAATCCCAAATAAATTTTAAAATAATTAAAGAATAACATCTAAAAATCCTAAAATCTTAAAATAAAACCTCAAACCTTAAATTAAAATCCTAAACCCTAAAAATAAAAGTCTATATCCTAAAAACAAAATCCTAAACCTTTAAAATAAAAACCTAAACCTTAAAAATAAAAACCTAAACCTTAAAACTAAACCCTAAACATTAAAATAAAATCCTAACCCTAAAAATAAAACACTAAAACTTAATAATAAAGCCCTAAAATTAAAAACCTAACCATTAAAATAAAACCCTGAACCTTAAAATAAAATCCTAAACCCTAAAATAAAACCGTATACCCTAAAATAAAACCCTAACCCTAAAGCTTAAAAAAGCTCTAAACCTTAAAAACTAAACCCTGAAAAAATGAAACCATAAAATATAAAAACAAAACCACTCACGTAAAAAAACTGTAAAAAAGAATCCTAAAAAATAAAAACTTCAAAACAAAAAAAATCAAAATTTACACCCAAAACACTGAAACAGTACATGTGCCTTTCATTGACAGCGGTGATCCTACTCGTTTGGATATAGTGAAAGTGACTTCCATTTTCAAGCACTTGGAAGTTGGAAGTTCAATTCTTGTATCAAATTCCCGAGGAAAAGGGGAATGATGTAAGCATGAAACTGATATGTCTTGAAAATATATCCTTATAAGTAGAGAACGTAAGGCAGAAATGTGGCATTAAATGTTTCTTTCCTTGATAATCATTCTTGGAATAATTATGACACTTGCCACAGAGGAGTCGAGTTTTCTTCCAGTACCCTCACGGTATAGAACATCAGTTAATGCACCAATCCATGGACAATTTATGAGCCAAACATGAGCCGAAACTGCACTGTTAAATCCGCAGTAGAGATATGAAGGGCGTGACATTGGGAAATTCGGACCATAAATATATCTAACTAAAAATATAATATGGCATATGAATTAGAATATATATGTAACTGTTGAGAAAAATCTACTATGTTGAAGTTTGGGAAAATCAATATTCCGTGTCATGCACAATATATCCGCACTCCAAACCTAAAAAGGACATTCGTGTAAGAGGGAATGTTCAGAAAAGTTCACATATATTGGAATTTGAGAAATCAATACACTGAGATATATAGATCCTCGGGTTATTCTTTTTATTTTCAATTGGTTGGGTTAGAACTTAAAGGTTCATGCAGAAGCATTAAACAATAAAATTGAGATTCAATTACAGAAAAGGGATATCGTCAAAAGGGAAAGAAGAGCAAGTCTTCATTATTTGTTCTATGTTTTAGTAATTTTCGTTAATTTTAGTTTCTATGAATAGTTATTCAGGTTCAAAATTTTAAGTATTGTTTCCATTGTTAGGCTCAGGAAATATTCCTTCCAAACTTATTTTAGGCAAGTTAAAGTCTATAAATTAGTCTATACGTTTTGGATTCCAATTCAGTTTTTCATTCTATAATATTGAGAGTTTCTCTTCAATTAGCTGATGGTTTCCAGTTTTTTCTGGTGCATTCGAAACTAACTTTCGTCTTCTAGAATGATACCTAAAATTTCAAGCTTTCTGTTTTACGTTAGATGGTATCACAGCCAAGTTTCGCCTTGCTCAACGGCCGCTAATGCAAGCGAGAACACAACCTTAGGCGATCTAGGTCGTCTACTTCAGACTCTGACTACGAAAGTTGAGGATTAAACAGATCAAGGACTTGCGAAATCAAATTGGTCTCAATCGCAAATGTAACCAAGGAGCTGCCTAGGAGCGAGCGATTGGGAGGAAAGCTGATGGGCTTGAAGAGCCTATCCTACCTTGTCTATGGCACGTTTATGAAGCAGATGATCATAATAGAGACATCCTTATTAGGTGAGACCCCATTCAGTTTCGACGTCAAGTTGATTCAGATGAAAATCCAAAGGTTGAAGAATATCGATTGAAGGTAGATATCCCTACGTTTAGTGGAAATCTGTGAATCGAGGACTTCCTCGATTGGAATTCAGAGGTGGAGCGATGGGCTAATATGATGAATGTTCCGGATGAGAATTAAAGTGATGGGATTCAAATTTAAGAGCGCTTCTGCTGTATAGTGGGATCAGTTGCAACGTAAAAGGGCATGTTAGAACAAGGACCCAATTCGAACTTGGTTTCAAAAGAAACAGCTGCTAATGGATCAATTCCTTCCCACATATTTTGAGCAGCATTTGTGTCAAATGTATCAGAATTGTTCCCAAGGTAGTAGATTGGTTATAGAATGGCGTTTTAACATACAAGGATGGCTCTCTTGTACTTCTTTGAATCCATGTTGCTTAAAGTGGTGATCAATCTTGCTATTCCATGCTCGAGATACCTGCTTTAATCCAAATAGAGCTTTTCATAGCCAATAGACTTTGTTTTCTTGCCCTTTGTTGACATACCCTTGTGGTTATTCAACATAGACTTCTTGCAACTCACCATTTAAAAATGCTGACTTGAGTCTAGTTGAGCTGCAAGGATTAGGACTGCCTTTATTGCCTCCATGTGAGCAAGTGGAGCAAAAGTCTCATAGGCGTTGATGTTAGGTTGCTGAGTGTAACCTTTTGCAACTAATCAAGCTTTTAGTTTCTCAACCGAGCCATCTTCATTGAACTTGGTTTTGTAAATCCATTTTAGACCGATCATCTCTTTTCCTTCTGGGAGATCGGCAAGCTCCCATGTTTTATTCATCTTTATCATAGCAATTTCTTCATCAATTGCTTTGACCCAGTCTTCAACTTTGATTGCCTCCTTAAATCTTTGTGGCTCACTTGAGAGAAATGCAAGATCACATTAATCATAAAAATCTTGAAGAGAGTTCCTTGGTGATGAATCTGAGTTAAAAGAAATTTCCTTAGGAATTAAAGTTGGACGACCCTGATCTATTGAAGTGAATTCTTTGCTTTCATCTTATATGATATTAGGAGTTGATGCTTGATCATCGTTACATTTCCATGCCCCTTTTTCATCAAAGATGACATCTCTGGATATCACCAGCTTGTTGGTGTTTTGATCAAATAGCCTGATGGCTTTTGATTCATTACTGTAACCAATGAAAATATACTTGGCTCCTTTTTCGTTAAATTTTTCTTTTCTATTAGATGCTGGAATGTGCCCATATGTGATGCAACCAAAGACTCTAAAATGATCTATTTTGGCCTTCCTTTTTATTCCATGCTTCAAATGGAGTTTTGTCAGGTGCTGATTTTGTTGGTGATCTATTCAGGATGTAGATAGATGTGTTGACAGCTTCTGCCCAAAACATGTTGGGAAGACCTTTACCTTTAAGCATGCTACGAGCCATCTCGACAATGGATCTATTTCTTGTTTCACCTACACTATTTTGTTCAGGAGTATAGTGAGTTGTTAGCTCCCGTTTTATTCCATGAGTTTTGTAGTAATTTTGAAATTCAGTGAAAGTGAACTCCCTTCCACGATCAGTTCTAAGCATCTTTAATTTGTGGCCACTTTGCTTTTCAATCAAAGTTTTAAATTCGATAAATTTTAAAAAAAACCTCTAATTTCTCCTCGAGAAAATAGATCCACATCATCCTATTATAATCATCCATGAAAAAGAGAAAATTCTTTTTTTATTTATCGATGGGGTCTGCATTGGACCACAAACATCCGCGTGCACCAGCTTTAGAGGGACTTTATCTCTTCAAGATGTTTTTGTAAAGGGTAATCTATGCATTTTTCCATAGATACACCCTTCACATACTTTATCTTCTCCATCTATACTTGGGAGCCCAATCATCATATCCTTTTTTTTCAACAAATTCAAGCTTCTTAAGTTCAGGTGCCCATACTTTAAGTGCCATAATAAGAATCACCACTGTCCTCTGACTTCGATACCACATTCTCTATTGACATTCTCAAGGGAAAAACCTTATTTGAGGAAATTTTAATTCTAGCCACTAGCTTATTGCTTTTCTCTTCAATTATCAGGCATTCATTTCTCATGAATTTGGCCGAGTATCCTTTTTGCATCAGTTGTCCCACACTTAGTAGATTTTGGGTTAGTCCCGACACATATAGTACTTCTGAAATAAACTTAGTCTTGCCTTCCTTAGAGTGTATTGCAATCACTCCTTTACCTTCAACTTTCTATAAATCCCATCTCCAAGTTTTACTTGGGAATTTACATTTTCATCTAATTTGATGAAAATTTGTTTGTTTCCTGTCATATGATTGCCGCTCCACTATCTACATACCGGGAATATTTTACTTTTATTTCACCATTATAACAGGAGTAAAGGAGATTATCTCATTCTAAATAGTTACTTTCTTTTTTTTATATACCAGCAATCTCTTTGAGAGTGATTGGCATTTTTGCAATTCTTGTATTTAATATGCAAGCTTCTATAGTGTGATTGGACTTTCTGCATATTCGACATTGAGAGACAGACATACCTTTTCAGAAAGAATCATCTTTTTCGAATCTCCATCTAGCTTGTTTTTTATTTCCTCTCTGTTGCTCTTCTGAAAAATTTCTTCTTTCCTTCTTGTATGAGAGTGTCAGCTTTGACTGAAATGCTTGCTCTACCTCTTGAGAGGAAAAATGATTCATCCGTAGCTGATGTGTCTCCAAGGAAATCATTAGTTCATGAAAGCTTAAAGTGGATAAACCTTGGATTTCTCGATGGCGACAATCACATGATCCCATTTTGTTGATAGATTTCTTAGTATTTTCTCAACTATTCTATTTTCTTCAATTTTATCCCCATAACTTTGTATTTGATTGATAAGGGCGATAACTCTATCGGAAAATTGTTTCATGCTTTCTCCATTTTTCATGGATAAATTGTCAAAATCTCGCTATAAGGTCTGAAGTTTGATAAAGATTACCTTGGAAGAGGCTTGGAACTCTATGTTCAATATGTTCCACGCATCCTTAGATTTAGTAGAAGCCATAATCATTGGGAATATACTTTTCCAGACATCTTGTTAAATGAAGAGATGTGCTCTTGTGTCTTTCTCGTGTTTTCCTTATACTCCTTTTGATTTGCATTATTCCATGATGCTAGTGTCGTATCATCCTCTGTTTCTTCATAGTCGCTTTCAACAAGATCCCATAGATCTTGCGAGATGAATAGTCTTTATTTGTAAACTCCAAAACTCATAGTTTTGTCCATAAAAAACGGGGACAAGATTTTGAGAATAGTTGAATATGGGTGAAGATTGGGAGGTTGTTGTCATGATGATTTGTGAAGACACAAGGCTAATCTTGCTCTGATACCAAATTTGTTGGAGAGAAAGACAGGACCAAGTTAATTTTGATGAAGTTGGATTGAAGATGATCATAGTAAAACTTGTATGAAATAAGAAAAATTTAAGTTAAAGAACACTTTAGAGGTATTTGGAATGATGTGTCTTGATTATCAATGAGGTTACATCTCATGATATCGGTGACGGGTCCACCACTACAAAATAGCTTCATGATGAAGACAAGATTTTGAGAATAGTTGAATATGGGTGAAGGTTGGGAGGTTGTTGTCATGATGATTTGTGATATGATACCAAATTTGTTGGAGAGAAGTGTAGGACCAAGTTAATTTGGATGAAGTTGGATTGAAGATGATGATAATGAAACTTGTATGAAATAAGAAAAATTTAAGTTAAAGAGCACTTAAGAGCTAGAAGCACTTGGACAATATGCATGCTCGATAGTCAACATTCTTACAGAAGTTCCCATTCATCCTGAAGCATAAGTCTAGAGTTCAGAATCGTGTAGCTGATGCTCTTACCCGCAGGGCTAACCTGCTTGTCACCTTGTCTCAAGAGCTGGTAGGCTTTGGTGATGATGATTTCAAAGTCCGGGAAAGTTGCTCTTCCAAAACACCAGCTGGAGAATTCTATTTGCTGGATGGTTTCTTGTTTAAAGGAAACCGGTTATGTATTCTGAGGCTGTCACTTAGGAAAAAGCCTATTCGAGATCTACATGGTGGAGGATTAGGGGGACATCTCAGATGAGACAAGATGATAACTAGCTTAGAGGAGGGATATTACTGGCCTCAACTCAAGCGAGATACAGCTCATTTAGTCTGCAGCTGCCCAGCATGTCAGAATGGCAGAGGTCAAGGGTAAAATACCCAACTATAGACGTCACTACTTATTCCGGAGGATATATGGGAGGATTCATCCAATGATTTTGTGCTTGTACTCTCTCGAACACAAAGAGGGGTTGACTCTGTTTTTGATGTGGTTAACATATTCAAGAAAATGACGTACTTTATTCCTTGTTGAAAGACCTCTGATGCTTCACATATTGCTTGTCGAGAGATGGCCTGAATACACGGAGTTCCAAAGTCTATTACCTCAGACAATTATGCGAAGTTCCTTTGTCATTTTTTGGGTTACGTTATGGAGGATGTTTGGCACTGCACTTAATCATAGCACTACCACTCACCCCCAATATGATGGGCAGACGGAAGTGACGAACAGAACTTTTGAAAATTTGATTCGGTGTATCTGCGGAGATAAACCGAAGCACTGGGACCATGCCTTAGCATAGACTGAGTTTGCTTACGACAGCTCGGTGCACCATGTCATTGGTATATCACATTTTTTGTTGTCTACAGGGCAGCAGCCAGACATATAGTCGATTTGATTCATCTATCTCGGTCTTCTGTCATTAGTCTAGCGGCAAAACCTATGGTAGAGCAGGCACGTGCAATTCAAGACGAAGTCAAGAAGAAGCTACCTGAAACCAAAGTTAAGTACAAAGCTGCTGCCAATGCTCATAGACGCCCTAAGAGTTCAAAGAGGGTGATATAGTGATGGTGTTCCTAAGGTGAGAGCGGTTCCCAATGGGGTCTTACAGCAAACTGAAGCAGAGAAAGTATGGCTCATACAAGATTATCTAGAAGATCAATGACAATGCTTACGTTGTGGACTTGCCGAATTCCTTAGGAATTACACCTTCCTTTAATGTTGTTGATTTGTTCAAGTATCATGCAGATGAGCCGATTTATCCAAAAGTTAGCTCGAGGTCGAATTTTTCATTGGCGGAGGAGATTGATGCAGAAGCATTAAACAATAAAATTGAGAATCAATTGCAGAAAAGGGGAGATCGTCAAAAGGGAAAGAAGAGCAAGTCTTAATTATATTTTTTTTTTATATTTAATAGTTTTCGTTAATTTTAGTTTCTTTGAATAATTATTTAGGTTCATGATTTTAAGTATTGCTTTTATTGTCATGCTTAGGAAATATTCCTTTCAATCTGATTTTAGACAAGTTAGAGTCTATAAATTAGTATGTATATTTTTTATTCCAATTCAGTTTTTTCATTCAATAATATTGAGAGATTCTCTTTAATTAATTGCTGGATTTTCGTCATCTAGAATGATACCTAGAATTCAAGTTTTGCGTTCTACGTCAGAGGTGAACTCACAGAATGCCATATTTGACAAGAAGTTGCTTTCTAAGTGATATTCAAACTCTATTTCAAACGAATAGAAATTTGTAACATATGAAATGGTCCTTTTGTATGTTTATTGATCTCGCGTGTCGAGACTACTGCTGCTGCACCATTATATATACAGAACGTACGTACATGCTGTTCTATACTGCATCTTTTTAGTGTACTGTGATTTTATACTTTCGACTGCATTGTTTTGACAAAATGCAGTATATGAAGCATAAAATTATCAAAAAAAAATTGCTGCATACAACAGAGACTGTGTTTTTGTTATATCTTTTTGTTGTTTTTAGGGAAGATCCGACGTGAAATTTTCTCATGTATGGGCATTATACAAGAGGTGACACTTTCTCAAAGCAATTTGATCAAACTGTATAACACTATCATATATATAGCAAAGTCTGTATTTGGATCAGCTGCAAGATTTCACTCTTCAGATCAAACCTCAAAACTAGCTATATATTTTTCATGCATGCTTGCATGTAAAAAATTTGACCTGCCAATAACTAATACGGGTTAACGCAGCTATCTAGCTGCTTCAAAGAATAAAACCATCATTTTTAATTATTTTTTTGTCTTTTTTATTTTCTTTTTCCTTTCTAATTGTTCAGCAAATAAGATTAAGTAAAAATGTTGAACTAGATAAAAATTATCATTTTTGTTACAACTCATGTCGCAAATACAAAATTTCATCATACAAAGAAAAAATCACATAATTTCTTATGATTCTAAATTTCTTGAATGTCATTATTCATTTTCTTTTTGTTAAGTTGATTTTATTAAGTATCAAAACAGAACCCATATTGTCCTGTCATAAAATGATGTATTTTATGCTTTGAAGCGGCTAACTAGTTGTCTTTTGTAGCACAAACCATTTTCCGTGACTAATATAGGCTAGACCTAAAGTTCCATAATTAATCACATGTTGGAATTAATTCTCACTGATATATACTGTTTAACCTCAAATATATCATACTTATTTTCTATCCTATTCAATCGAAAAATATTGATGCCCCGTGTAAAACTGTATGTGAGTGTTATTGACGACTTGAATCTTTCAACATAGTGAACTAAATCATCTAACTTCAAGTAGGGTAAACAAGGAGAGAATAGAACAATGCATAAATAAACATGAGCGCATTACTATCTGTAGCCTCCAGATAATATTGTCTAATTAAAGAGACAATGCCTCCATTTAATTATAACTCAAGAAATTAAACCATTCGGTATTACACCATTAGATTGAAAACAAAAGAACTTGACCTAATACACTTGTAGCTAAGCTACAATTACATACCACATATATATATATATCATGCAATTCTCTCAATGTTTCCAACATTTCTTCATCATCATCAAACAAGTGATGAGAAGATTATCAAAGCATACACCATGATGCAAAGATATCATAGAGAAATCAAATCTCCCATGATTCTCATTTTCCCTTAATGATTCCTAAACACACATATTCATTCTTGGATTGACACCCATATGCATAAACACCTTTTATTATAACATCCCGAGCCGAAGCTCCAAATCGAGTTCCTCCTTGCCTCCTCCAACTAAACTCAATTCCAAGTCTACTTGAACAATCTTTCTTGCCTTGAATCCCTCCAGTCTATCTCCATCCAAGAAACCTTCGAGCTCCCGACCCCTTGAAAGGTTCCTTAGGATATGATTCCTAGCATTCTCTTCGTCGTGCTTAGAAGCAACCCTGGATATTGTTGGCGAAGAAAAAGATGATAGGGAGAGTGTAAGCAAGGAATACTGATGAGAATATATATTTGATGATGATGATGATGGATTTGCGGTTGATGGAAAACTAGGGTTAGGGTTAGGGTTTGAGTTTTGTGGATGATCAACATTGACATTAACCCAAGAAGGAGACGTCGTGGATGATGTGTGAGATTGATCTCTCAACCTTGCCCTATCTCTTCTATGAATATTCATATGGCCACCAAGGGCTTGAGCTGACCTGAACTCTCTCCCACAGAAGCTGCAGTTGTAGCTCCTTGGTGGCCATGGACAAGTAGCACAATATGGATCTTCATGATCAAGTTTGTAATGCTCAAAATCCAACAAGTTCTTGAGCTTTTTATTAGTACTTGTAACAAGAGACTTGCTCATGGTTTTTCAATGAAAGTGATGATGGAGTTTGGTTTTTTGCGTTGGGCGACGAAAGTGAAGTGGTGAGTGATGATCAAAGCGAAGTGGCTTTGCATTTAACAGAAGATCTATCAATGCTTGCCTGAAATTTGATTACTATAAACGGGTATTTGGTACTATTGTATGGTGGAAGAACAAGCTTGTCACATGGAGGTTTTTTAGCCCAGATATAGCTAGGAGGATTAATTATTGATTATTGTTGTATCCAGTAAAATGTTGATGTTTTAACTAAAAATTTAAAATTCTACGAACTAAGAGTCCCTTCTCATTGATTATAGTTCGTTTATGGATCCATGTGACATGTTGATACAATAATTAATACTCCTTCCGTCCCATAATAATTAAAACATATACGTATTTTGTATTATTCTATACATATGAATATAAGTCTCATTTCTAAATCAAATTATATTTGATCGTCCCGTAACATATATAAGTTTTAAATACGTAACATATAAAACTATTGATATTTCACGATAAATTTATAAAAAAAAAATATATTTGATCGTTGTTACACACGTATCAAACTTTACATCGACACGTATTCCAGGTCAAAATATTACGATCATTTTGGAATTGAGGGAGTAACAACCCTGAGGTTTTCATAATAAAAAAAAATTAATTTAATTAACGACGCATGAGATATACGCAGATCACTAATTATCACTATATATACAACCATGGAACTCAATACTCATGTACACATATTTCCCTACATATCATCATACGGTAAAAAGCTAGCTAGCTCCTTGTTTTCCAGGATAAATTGAATCTCCCTTTCACTCATAGGTTGTCAACAAAGAGCAGATTCATGGATGGAAGTACCATCCAAAGTTTTTGCATGTTCCCGACAAATGTATGAATGTCAGTGGCATGATGAAATTTTCCTCATTTGCCACCAAATAATTCACCTTTCCATCTCCCCAAAACTACTCTTTTTCATCTCTCAAAAAATTTATACCACCTTCTCACTTGCTCAAACAAGTACAAAGCTACTCAAGCTCATCATGCACAGACTTCAACTTCATTGTGTGTTTTCAAACTCTTCTCAGGTGGTAAACTTTGTAGATGTAGAGAGAGATTATATCATATGAATTGAAGTGGAGAAAAGCGGAAAGAAATGGTGGGTTTGAAGAGGAGATGCAAAAGGGTATGTTTTGGTGAAAGAAAGAAGAGAGAGTATACTTGCAGCATGGGATAAAAGGAGAGTATACTTGTAGTCGGCGTATGTCATTTTCCATCATTAGTCTCAACACTCTGCTGCCCTATCTTCAACTTTACTCATGCACAAATGTGCTTTATATTCGCTCGATCCCAAACAATATGTAACATATGTAACAATTTTGACGACACAATACGTGTTATAAGGATCGAGTACAAGATCTGCAGTTTTCCAGCAGAAGACACACATGAAAAAACATCTTGACATTGGGTAAAAGTATCATTCTTAAACTTTAATTAGCGTTACATTAAAAATTCGATAATCTGGCAATCGAGATGACGCCAATTAAATTGTTATATTTTGACACAATCTCTCATATCACCGTATACTACTTCAGAAACACTATGTATAAAACTGATAACAAAGTTGAGGATTAGGGGATCCGACTACATATCCTACATCCAATATGTGCTGGAGTCGGATCGCCTGCAGTCTGCCCCCGTGCTGTCCCATACTGTCCTCTCCATTGCCCCAAGAAAAACCCAAGAAAAAAAAACAAATTAAAAAAACAAAATCAAGAAAAACTGCGATAACACCATGCTATTACAGCAGGTGACCCTCCACCAAAATGTGCTCGAGTAGTACACATTTACAAGGGCCACCACCCACAATTATAATGTAACTATTTCGATTATCCACGTCAGTTTTGCCATTCTGTTTTGCTGGTCAATAAGAAAATCAACTCATATATATTTTAAAATAAAATGTATTGATGATTATAAAGACAAAAACAATATATGTACGAGTATAAATGATAATGATCATATCCACTTCCCTCATAATAATATCAAGCACAAAACCAACGTTAGGTTAATGTCATATGTTTGGCACACCAAATATATATATGCTTCTTAATATTTAGGTCTTGATTAGCATATCCAGTTGTGTATAAACCATAATAATGACGCAACACGTACAGCAGAATTTACAAACATCAAAATTAACCTTCCGGTACAAACATCCAAATTAGAAGAAAGTCATGAAGCTTTATTATGTTGAATACTGTTTTAAACAACTATAGTGAAAACCTAGAAGAGCGGATCACCATTGGTCTAATGGTAGAATAGTACCTTGCCACGGTATAGACCCGGGTTCAATAAGCTGGTGAAGGTTTATGGCTAGATAAGCAACTTTCCTTTTTATATATACGTCCCATGGCAATGTGTTCGAATGCCAAGAACAGCTCAATATCAGCACCAACTACCAAGCCATTAGATTAATCCAACAGTCATTGTTGAGTGATATAATGATCGTATGTTCTATTAAAAGTGACCCAATGTGCTTGATTCTGTTCCAACAACATAACTTATCTGTTGTTTTTCATTATAGTCCATTTTGCAGAATAACTAAAGCTCCTTGGAGCTTAGAGAGCATCGATAAAAAGATATCGACTAGACAAACTTTTCCATTAAAAACACATATCTTTCATTAAAGTAAATGAACTCTCGCAATCTGTGTTTAAATTATGGACTGATCTTAAGCATATAAACCGATCAAAAAGCGAGGACACAAAATGATAATACAATAGGCATCAGCAGCATCTCCCTTTGACCATACTTTAGTCTACAGACACAAGATGATAAATCCAAAAATATAAATCTATTCTCCTAATCAATCCACTTGTTCGAGGGTGTTTTTATTGAGTTTTTATGTCATTCACACTTCCTTTCTAGAAAACGTTACTTTTACCTTATTCAAAAAGCATTTTCATAAACTCATGACCTCTGATATTGATGCAAAGAAATACACTGACACACAAAAGGCAACCCGTGAATTTTGATTTCTTCTGAACTCTTGTGTAGAACTTGTTAACCGATATTCCTCACAACGTTTGGAGGAAAAGAAGCACGCCTGCACACCAAAGAAAAGCACACTTGCACTGTTCATGTGCACGCCCGCACTGTAGATAGCCGCCCATGCTTAGTTTATTTTTGTTAGGCGATGCGCGTATCACATCAGTAGAATTATGTAGAGCTCAGGGGTAGAGCTCAAGAGCAGAGCAAATCAATAAAAAAAAAAAACAGAAAAGAGGTTTCCCACCAATCTCCCTTCGCCAGCTCGTATTTCACTACACACACACATCACCAGATTGATCCTGAGCTAACATTTGGTATCACTATAACTAACGGTCGTCTTCGTCCAGCAACGACTTGGCCACAACCCACCAATGCCGACGGCCTAAGTCGCCCAAACCCGTCACCGACGGTGTCGCCCAATGCTGTTCCAGGCCACAGCCACAACCGATCCACCAAACGTTGCCCCGTCCTCTAGTCCCACAACCAAGATCCGCTAACCACAGCCATAGCCGTTGTTAATTTCATCATGATAGGAATGTGCAATCCTTCCAATTGTATAGAAATTGATGTAATAAAACTAAGATATAATAGTCATAATGTAGTTAGTATGTTTAGGTTAGAACTCAAGTAGGTTGTTATAGTGTAAGTTGGATGCTAGAGAGGAGACGATTGTACATGATCGAGATCAGATAAAGCACCAGATACAGACTACTACAAAAGACTTTGGCTAAGCACCTAAGGCATTAACGAGCAATAAAAGAATATCAAAGGCTTCAGGATTTAGGATTGAGCTTATAGACGATGACCAGCATAGAATGCTACAAGAAGACTAGACATTTAATATGCAGTCTGTCTCTGTGCAAGGTATCAATTTGATCCCAAGGAATCCCACTACACTGCAATAAAGAGAATCCTGAGATATCTTAAAGGAACTCCAAACCTTGGTGTATGGTATCCTAGGGAATCAGATTTTACACTGATAGGTTTTTCAGATGCAGATTTTCTAGGTTGTAGAGTTGAAAGGAAAAACACAAGTGGATCATATCAATTTATTGGTGCAAGATTGATTTCTTGGTTCAGCAAGAAGCAGACCACTAGATCAACCTCTACTGCAGAAACAAATTACATAGCTCTAAGAAGCTGTACTGCGCAAATACTATGGATGAGATCACAGCTTGCAGACTATGGTATGATACTCTCTAAAACCTCTATATTTTGTGACAACACGTCTACAATGGCAATTTCAGAAAATCCAGTTTGTCATGCAAAAACCAAGCATATTGATGTCAGATATCACTTTATCAGAGATCATGTGCTAAAAGATCACATTAAATTGGAATATATTCCAATAGAAAAATAAATTGCAGACATTTTTACACGACCTCTCGATAAAAGCAAGTTTATTCAATTTAGAGAAGAATTGGGTATATTTGATTTAAAACAGTGAAACTCGCCAAAATATTTTGCTCTACTACATATATAGAATGCTGACTAGCATTATTTTATGCAGACTAGCATTATTGCTATATTGCTTGGTTCATATGTGGATGCAGACTAGATGCAATATTGTTTTACTGTATTTATTTTTGAAAAAATATTAACTTTACAGAACGGTTTTCCTCAAATCACGCAAGGAACAAAATAATTGGCTGATACTGTGTAACGGATAGAAACTTATAGCAACGGTAATATTTTTAGAGATTATAAAAGGTGAAATTTTTCTAAATAAAAATAACTTTACACTCTCATATACTCTCTCTCTCTAAAGCACTTTAACTCTCTCTCTCTAATCTCGAAACCCTCTACTGCATCAAGAATTGAAAACCCTAACTCTGAATCTTCTCAAATTCGCTTTTGAAACCCAAGTTCTTTCAACAAACACTCTTCGAAATGGCCAACAGTCCATCAAACATCTCAAAGAACAGCACTAAATCTGATGAATCGAGTCCATTAAGAAACTGGTGTAGTGTTCGATTTCAACACATTACGAAACGAATCAGATGAAGTTAAGGAAAGTTGCTGATCTCATTCAAGAAGCCGGGCTCAAGTACTTCTACGAACAAACAAGCAAAATCTATGACGAAGAAGTACTTGATTTTATCGACAAAGTAAAAATCACAGACAATCTACAGTTGATCTCTTACACCTCTATTGCAAAGAAAGTTGTAATTTACATCAAGGCATATGACTTTGCTCAATCTTTCAACTTACCAAACGAAGGGTCAAGGATCATTCCACCTGCAATTATGACAACGGGGAGGCATGCCACGCTTGCAGAAGATAAGTGGAATGAAGGAATAAGAACAATGAAAAAGTTCTTATCCAAACATCATAAGATGCTTGATGATATTCTCAAGAAGGTGATTCTCTCACGAGAATTCAGTAAAGATGATATTACCACAGATCAGCAAGAAATCATGTATGCAATCCTCATGAAATACGAAGTCGATTGGGCAAGATTGCTCACGCATCAGCTTGCCAAAGCTGTGCAATCAAAGCAACCATTGTTTGAAAGGATAATTAGTATCTTTCTCAAATAGAAGCGGAAGCTCTCTGATAAGGAGGGAAGGCCATGGACGGTGGCCAAACAGATAGATGTCAAAAAGATAGGTAAGAAGCCTATTGGATTGACAAAGAAGACTGTCCCTCTGTAGACTACCATCAAACCTATAGAACAGTAACAACCGTTTGTAGGTGTGCAGACCAGGAGAAAGTCTACAGAGAAATCTCCAAAAGTAGCCGTGCAGACCAGAAGGAAGGCTGCAGACCTCTTACCAAAGGCAACTGCGCAGACCATTGCAACAGTGCCAAGGACAAGAAGACAGCAAGCCAGCAAGGCTCAACCAATCAAGCTAAAGAAGCTCAAGGAAACGAAAAGAAAGCTCATTATGTAGATCTCAAACGAGGAGACAATCTCAGATCTTCCAGTTACAGGGCCAACTGACATAGAAGTGGACACATAATCTACCTTAGTGTAGACTAGGACAATTGTTGAACTATCATCATCAAAAACCCTACCCCCAAAGGCACCTGAGATAGCTACACTTCATGATGCCAATTTGGCATTTGAATTTTTCAAGGCCGGAGCAGACGAGCATCTTCAAAACCTTATACTTGAACCTCAAAAGAACTATAAAGAGGTCAAGGAAGGACCTCGAGCTCAATTGAGGCAAGAGCTTGTTAATCAAGGATACTCACATGATGAGATAAGGCAAATAGAAGCAGACCTCAACGAATTGTAGTGGGTAGAACTATCTCAGCCTACCTCTTCTGCAAGGTCACTCACCATTAAGCCAACTGGAGAAGAGGCAACCACAACAGCAATTGTTCCATTCTCTAATAGTAGAATGGATCTCTCTACCATTGCAGAAGGTTGTCTATCTACTACAACAGAGGTATGGTCAACTATAACTACTGAAGTAAGACCAACAAGACCCTCTCCAGAAAAGATCATTGAAACACTTTTGCAGACGATCCGGGCTATAGAAGAAAGTGTTCAGCTGCACATAGCTCAAACCTCTTAATTACTTAGCCAAAAGAGTCAAGACGAGATACAATAGAAGGAACAAAGGGAAGGTACGATCAAGGAGTTTATGATACAACACAAACTACCAATCCAAAGGCCAACAAGAGCTGGACAACAAACAAGGGCTTCCAAACCAAAGCTAATTCCCTCAGGATCAAAGACTCTTTGCAGAGTCAATCGAGATGGATCTCAAACTCTGATTAGAGAAACTGACGGAATGACAAAAGCAGAAGTCCAATAATTCGCTCAACTGGAAAAGAAGACGTCTAGAAGGTTAACAAGACCAAAAGAAGCACACTTTCTCTTCAATGGAGCGCTTGAATTCAAGGACTCCACCTTGAAGACTAATAGAAACCGACATGCTATGCTCAGACCTATTAAGTTTGTTAACACACCAGCAGTCGAGGCTGAACTAAAGAAGCTCCTAATTAAACATGTCCAAGCTGTAATCAAGGAGGTATATGATTATCTCTCAAGACCTGACTTGGGAGAACATCAACCATGAGGTGATGATGGTAATGATGCTAGCAATCCACTAACTCCAGCTGAACAAACTACAGAGGAACTTCCTGAGGTAGAAGTAGAAGAAAAAACTATAGAGGTGCTCCCTGAAATGGAAGAACAAGAGGAGGAACTACCCATACTTGAAGATCTTATAATGGCCATATCCATAGCAGGCTGGGATGTAGCACTACCTTACACTACAGCTGAGACAAAGGATGCAGATGAGACAGAACAATCTACTCCAACTCGTCTGGCCATACACAGCCTGTCTAATCTACTATTTACACCATCCTCTTCATTTGGAAAGGTGCAAACACAAGCAGATCCACCTTCCATAGGAGTTACACAAGGAATGCCAAGTAGTAGTGCCTCTAAAACTCAGACAACTCCTCCATCTGCAATCAAGACACTTAAGGATGCATTTGATAATGATATTCAAATCATCTCAATTTAACCAAGGCCACCTGCAGAAAGGATACACTCCTCTTCCTCAGAGGACACTACAGGCTATAGATTGGGAAGATTGGATCAAGAACTATACAACATGCGCCAATGGAACAAAGAAGCACTTCATGGGCTGCTCGACACTCTATAGTCAATAGCAGAAGAGTTTGAACATGAAAGGAAACAAAAACTCAAGGCTTTTAAGACCTTCGAACATCCCTTGACAAGCTCACAGCAGGGATCATTCATCAAATGCAAAGAGCCAATGCCCTCAACCTTCAACAATACAAGTTGAGTTTTTCCAATCTCAACAAGTTCAAAGGCTAACATAAACTGATCAAAGAAAACTGAACAAGGCTCTGTAAATCACTCAACAATAACTTGATGAGACCATACGCATCAATGACACCAAGTTTGGACTCTTAGAAACCAAACTCGAAGTAGTTCAGAAAAGCATATTCTTTGAACTTCAAGTTGTGTGTGCTGCCATTGAAGTTCTCACCTCCACCTTGAATGCAAACAAAAAAGGGGAGAAGCAGACTACAGAAGAACCGTAGAGAACCTCTGCAATCAAGCAAAAGAAGACCCAAGCTGAGACTCAGGGGAAAAAGTCATCTGCAACAGAGACATTCCTCTGACAAAGACAAGGAAAGGTCTGCTAAGAGAGAAAGACATCATGGAGAACAATCTCATGAAGAACACAGATGACACAAAAAGTCAGAAGAAAGATCTCACAAGCGTAGAAAAGAATCAAAGGAGGAACACAAGCACAAGCGCAACAAAGGAAAGGAACATTAAAGGTAAGTATAAATATCTCTACTCCTCTTTCTTTCTTTTTCTTTTCTTTTTGTTGATTTGAAAAGCAATGTAACTATGAAGAAAGAAAAGCTGTAAACTTGTTCTTTTACATAGGAGTTTTTGTTAGCTTCAATTTAGGGGGAGATTGATAGGAATGTGCAATCCCTCCAATTGTATAAAAATTGATGTAACAAAATTGAGATGTATTAGTCATAATACAGTTAGTATGTTTAGGCTAGAACTCAAGTAGGTAGTTGCAGTCTAGGTTGGATGCTGGAGAGTAGACGGCTGCAGATGATGGAGATCAGATGAGCCACCTGATGCAAACTACTACAAAGGACTTTGGCTAAGCACCTAAGGCATTGATGAGCAACAAAAGAAAGTCAAAGGCTTCAGGATCTAGGATTGAGCTTGCACACGAGGGCCAACACAGAATGCATCAATGTGCAGTAAATCTGTGTACGGACGAGGTCTCACAATACAGTATGCAGACTAAGATGCAATAGAGAGATGGTTGCTCATGCTTGTGTCAAAGGTCTGGAGTCAATCAAACGAAGATTTGAGTTAAAGCAACAACGACATAATTTCTGGAGTTAGTGGATTGCTAGCATTAGAAAAAAAAATATTGTGAGGGACACGAGTGACAAGGCGTCAACATCAGAAACAGTAGCATTGTGTTGGATTCGTTTCCTAATCCTATAAAAGGAAACCATTGACGCTCATTGAAATAAGGCTGTTGAATATGATTGGAAGGCAAACGTGCAAAGCAATCGAAAGTTCAAAGATTACTCAAGAGAGCTAATTCGTGAAAATCACAGTGAAAGGAGTGTCACTAATCTGTAGAAGGATACATCTTACAGAAGATCCATGAGTGATGATCTGTGCAAAGGATCTGAGTCTTTCATCTTTTGTACAAGTTAGATAGCTTGTAAAAAGGAGTTTTCTTGTAAGCTCAAACAAAAAGATAGTGATACTCACCTCTTGGCTTGACTACACTAGTCACCAAGGAAAGACTGGACTAAGCTCTCGATTATCACTTGATAATGAGTGTCTGAATCAGTATAAATATTGTCTCTAATAGTTGCCTTTACTCCTTGAAATTTAGGACTATTAGAAATAAATCATCACAGCCAAATTAGGATAAACTCAAAGAGTTTGAATTCTCTGATGCAGACTACCAACTATCAGCTTCAAACTACCAAAGTGTCCTGCATAAAACAGTGGTCTTTAAAGAAATAGTATTCCGTATTAAAAGTTAGAAAACGTTTTGAAAAAACATATTCACCTCTCTTCTAGGTTGAATCTTGGACCTTACACCTCACCGTCGTCGCTGGTCACCGCCAAAGAGATCAAGACCAATCCCAGAGATCTAAAGGAGCCACTCAGATATGTCGCCACGGTCGCAGCCTCTAAACCCAAATCAACGAGATCCACGTCGTCGTTTTCCCCGAGATCAACCATCTCCTTCGTCGCCGCCACAATCCAAAAAACTCACGTGAAGAAGCCACGGTGTGGTGAAGAAGGAAGAAGGACGTATCGAGGGTTAGGCTGCGATGGCAAGAATTCGGAAGGAAAAGGGAAAGGAGAAATAGAGTTTGGAGAGATTAGGCGACGGTCTTGGGTGGTGTTATTTTTGTTTTGGTAGTGGTGACGGGAGGAAGAAGAGAGGTTGGTGAGGGTGTTGGAGTAGGTGAAAGAGTGAAAAAAAAAAAGGGGAAAGTAGCCAACAGCCAAGGCCAGGAGTGCGAGGAAAAGGAATAAAGGTGAAAAGTGCACAGTGCACGCATGAGTGAAAAGAAAAAAGGAACAAGGACAAAACAGAGAAAAAGAAAACAAAATTTTTTATAGAAATTGTTAAAAAAATCCCAAAAAATATTTATTGTTCCCCAGCAGGTATCAAAGAAGAGCGGTGGAGTACGGTTCCATTGCTCGATACTGAACGCCTATAACTACACGGTAGTTTGGGAGGCAATCCTAGATGCCTACGAAGTTTGGGAGACGGTCAAACCAACGGAGGGAGAGGAGGTTAATCCGAGAAAGAATAAGAAAGCATGTGCGTACATCCTCCAGTCAATCCCCGAATATGTTTTTCTTCAGATTGCGAAAAAGAAGATGGCAAAGGAAATTTTGAAAAGTTTGAAGACGAGGTACCTGGGTGCCGATCGAGTAAAAAACGCATGATTGTAGACATTAAAAGGTGAATTTGACGCTCTGCAGAGGAAGGAACAAGAGTCCATTGATGAGTTCGCCCGAAACTTTAGTGGCATGTCCAGCAAATTTTCCAGTCTTGGTGCAGATCATGACGATGTCACACGAGTCAAAAGGCTACTCAACTGTGTGCCTGATAGATACTTCATAGTAGTTGCCGGGATCGAATAATTTTTTGATCTTGAAGCCATAGGGAGATTAAAGGCGTTTGAGGAGCGAGCTCGACTACGCGAGAACACCGGTAGTGGTAAGAGTCAGCTTATGTTCACTCATAGAGAGCGACAGGCACCTGAGAGGAACAACATTGGGGAAACTTCATCATCTGGACACATAAGCAAATTCGATACCTCAGACCGAGGTAATAGCCAGTGGCATGGAAGAGGTCGCGAAACAGACGGCCGAGGTGGCAATTATGCAACTCACCACGATGGTGCGGGAAGCACCGGCAGCAGCAGCTGTGGCAAAAACCATATTGAGTGTTTCAATTATGGGATGATAGGATACTATGCTTGTGAGTACCGTAGCAAGCGACGGAACGACGAAAGTCAACACACGGATACTACCCGTGACGAGCCATCTTTATTATTTTCCGTGTCTTAGGAGGAGACACCAACTAAGCAGCGAGACGCCAAATAACGCAGAGAAGAAAGGATGTTGCAAGTGTCTCACCATGGCGAGAAGAAGACAACAAATAAGGATATCTGGTACCTAGACAATGGTGTCAACAATCATATGACGGGACGGCGAGAAATCTTCCAAGAACTAGATGAGAAGATCACTGGAAAGGTACGGTCGTGTTTCAGTACAAGAATAGAGATCAGTATTTCCTCGATGAGGCATACCACATTCCCAAGCTGTGAACTAATATCATTAGTCTTGGACAGATGATAGAGAATGGAAGGGAGATGAACATGGCGGGAGATGTCCTGAAGGTGTATTATAACGGTTAGTTGTTGATATTCATGAAGTGCACATCTAATCACCTGTACAAGATTAGTTTGAAGTTAGCAAAACTAGTCTATCTTCTAACCCGTTTCGAAGAATCGGACGTAGTGGGCAGTGTCAGCATCACCTAAGACAGGCGTAGCAAAATCAGAGTCAGCCGCTAGTGCAAGTCATTCGCCACCTGTGGGAGGAGAGGCAAATCCATCTACCTCGACTTTGCGTATACCATTACAAGTTCCAATCCCCCCTGGCAGCGGCTCTATACATCTCGGAGACATCACGGACATCATCGCCAACACAGAAGAAGTTGTTGATGGACAAAATGAGTTGGTGATGTTGGAATCTGACAAGCCAACCTGCTACCGAGAAGCAGTAGCTGAGAGTGCTTGGTATCAGGACATGAAGAAGGGCTTGGAGTCCATCGAGAAGAAACCAAGAGGCTCAAGCTGCTTGAGGCGAGGTATGCGAAGGCGGTAGATAAACTCGAGCACAAGAAGGCTACAAGGAAGAAAATGGCTAAGAAGCGAAAGTTGGGGTTACGGGATCCACAATGACTGGCCATTCAAGGAGGAGAAAAGATCAAGAAGAAAGTCAAATTTGTGTCTGCTCCACCTAAAATGAATGGCGTTGGCTGCGGTAAGAAGAAACCCGAGGGCACATCGGAGAACAAGCCTGATGCGAAGAAGAGCGAAGAAAAGAAACCTAAAAAGCCTCCTGTCAACACGGTGGTATTGTCAACAAGAGTTCATTGTGATGAATGTGCTTAAAAGATCAAAGCGGATTATTGGCAGATTATGGTGGAGTTCGTGAGCACCGAAGAATAACAAGCTGATGCACTGACAAAGGCATTATCAAGTGTTAAGCTAGCTACTATACGTCATTTGATGGGTGTTCGTGATCGGTAGTCATGTCAGGATTAGGGGGAGCATGTTAGCCGATAATCCTGACCAGGATATTGACAGGCACATTTGAAAGGAAAAGAAGCACACCCGCACACCAAAGAAAAGCACCCTTGCACTGTTGATGTGCACGCCCGCACTGTAGATAGTTGCCCATGATTAGTTTGTTTTTGTTAGGCGATGCATGCCTGACTTCTCCTCTTTAAATAACGTAGCACATCTTTATAATTATGTAGAACTCAGGGGTAGAGCTCAAGCACAGAGCAAATCAATAAAAGAGAAAAACAAAAAAGGGGTTTCCCACCAACCTCCCTTCGTTAGCTGGTATTTCACCACACACACACCACCGGATGATCCTGAGCCAATAGAACTCAGGCGTCTCATCCTTGTTATAGTAACCTCACAGAAGCAATTCAAGATCCACTTCTCTTTTATCTAGATCCTTCCGTTGAACTCAACTGTACTGTCCTTCAGCCTTGCTGCAATAACCTTCTCCAACCATTAGCAATCCAGTATCAACCATTCCTTACTATAGAAGCCCAAATGCCCAAACCTTACTATCTCTTTAATCATGACATCAATGCTGTCAGCCTTACAGCATTCCTTTGAACCAACATTGCTGCGTTCCTTTCTGAAAAAGTTTTGTTGTATTCCGCTCTGAGTGAGTCTACCGCACACCTATTGTAGGCTCACTTTTCAAGAAGACCAATCTGATCCTTGATACATACTGGGACATTCTAGAGTTTGACTATCACTCGATTTCTATAGATCATGGATTTGACTCAACAATCTCCCCATAAATTGATGACAAAAACTCTATCGAAACACGAAGAAGATAAATAACTTTTCATTATATTCACTTAAGAATACATCTTTTGAAAAGTAAAAAGAATACAAAAGTTTTTAGACATACATATTAACTCAGTTACTCTACTGTTTCTTTCTCTATGGAGTAGTAAAGTCAACATAGTATCTCTCCTACTTAACACTTGTTGTTGGATTCTCCCCCTATTTGGTGTCATTAGAGAAGGGTTTGTGTGCAGTAGACCCTTCTCCTTTGTTGATGTAGTATTGCTTAATCCTTGCTCTAGTAGTGAGTCGTCTAAAGAATAGTTAGTAGTCCTTCATATATCCCCCTGTAAGCCTTGGAAATCTGAAGTCACAATCATCTGGATACACTTCTCTTTCATCTGGACCTTTCTCTTGAATGCAGCCTTACTGTCCTTCTCTATATGAAAGCACAATCCCTCCAATTGTATAAAATTGATGAATAAAAGTTAGGAGCATTAGCCATGATGTGGTTAGTGTGCTTAGGCTAGAAATCAAGTAGGTAGTTGCAGTGTAGGTCATATCTAGAGAGCACACGACTATAAAGGATATTGGCTAAACAGCTAACACATACATGGGCAACAAAAGACCTGCAAATGCTTCAGGATCTAGGATTCGACTTACAGACAAGGACCAACACAGAAATGCATATAGTGCATCCGATCTAAGTACAGACAAGGTAGAGCAGGGACTGGTATGGACCAGGTCTCATAGTACGGGGTGCAGACTAAGGTGTAGCAGACTGGAGTGCCATAGAGATGGTTACTAGGGTTTGGGTCTAAGGTCTGAGGTTCAATCAAATCAAAGATTTGGGATTCGGAGTGTGGCAGTACGAGAATCTGAAGTAGGTGAGCTATCAACATCATTTAGGGCATACATGTGACAAGCTGTCAGATCAGATACTGTATATGGTCATGGGTTAATTCCCTCAACCTATAAAAGGGGATCGTTGAAGCTCAGAGAGTAAGGCTGTTAAACGAGTGATTGAAAAAGAAGTGTGCAAAAACAATCAGAGATTCAAAGATTACTTAAGTGAGCTGAATCCTAAAAAACACTGAAGAGAGTTCACTAGTCTGCAGAAGAACAACAAAACTTGCAGCAGAGTCTAACTATTTGAATCTGTGCAAAGATGTGGGTTCTTCATCTTTAGTACAAGGTGGTTAGCTTTAAAAAGAGGTTATCTTGTGAGCCACAAATGAGAAGATAGTGAACTTACCTCTTGGCTTGACTAAACTGGTCACCAAGAGAAGACTGGACTAAGCTCTAATTTTTCAACTAATAACGAGTGTCTGAACTAATATAAATACTGTGTCATTTACTTGTTTTCATTATTTAATATATTTAGAATTGTTAGAAATAGATCATCACAGCCAAACAGAGACAAACTTATAAAGTTTAAATTCTCCGCTGCAGACCACTACTCAAGTAGTCTGCATAAAACAGTTATCTTCAAGGAAGTTAAAACCGCTATATAAATTCAAGTATTTTTTAATCAACCTATTCACCCATCCTAGGTAGAATCTTTGGACCTAACAATTGGTATCAAAGCCTAACTTTCCAGACCTAACAGTTTTGAAAAGAAAAGGTCATTCTTTTATCTACGAAGAAGTTACTCACCATTTGTTTTTGCAAAGAGAATATGGGTCCACCAAAGCTACCTAAATATTCTAACTGCGGAGAGCCACCTACATGTTTGTTTGATAAGTTCAATCATTGGAAGCTGAGGATGCTTGCATATCTTGACTCAATAGATGAAAGAATGCAAGACATCATCAGTAATGGACCTCACATTCCAAAGATGCTAGATCCAGTAGATGCAACCAATGAAGTGAACAAACCAAAATCTCTATTTTCAAGAGAAGACATCATCAGTAATGGACCTAGCAAAGATGTTCTTGGCTCAACTATATGGTGTGATGCATACATACAATCTAGAAGTTGAGCAGAAAAGACAAAATAGTTAAAGTCATGAAAAAGACTCTATCTTTTAAAGCTCAAGAGAAAATCCTGAAAGTCAATGGAAAAGGAGGAGACCAGTGACACTTCGTGTGCAAATAAACAAGGACTATATGAAAAACTTGCATTGATGGAAAAGAAGTTCAAGAAGCTATTCAAAAAGAGGAATTTTAAGAAGAACTTCCCTAGAAAGACAAACGAATCGGAGAAGAAAGTCTGCTACAACTGTGGCAAGGTAGGACACTTTGCTTCACAATACAGATGACCCACACAAGAATCGTCTGCATAGAAATACAAGAAAGATTACAACAAAGGGAATCCTGGAAGAAAAGAAAGGAGTAATGCCTATGGAGTGAAACAGACTCTGATGATGAAGAAACAATCTCAAAAGCTCAGCTTTGTCTCATGGCTTGAAATAACCAAAAACAACAGGTATTTGACTTTTCTAACTCAAACGTCACCATAAAGAAATTGAAGGAAGCACTTCAAGAAACCTCTGAAAGCTTTATTTTCCTTTCAAGGGAAAATAAAGAAAATCTTGAGCTAATTGTAAATCTCAAAGAGGAATGTAATCTAACATATAAAGAGACCAATAGCAATCTAGTTAATACTCAAGAAGAACTAAAGGAAGCAAATGAAAAGGTGAAGCTTCTCAACACAGTTGTGGAAACACTCACATTGAGAATACTAAGCTTCAAAAGCAGGCCGATGCATGGAACAGAAAGACCCTGTGTAAGGTCCAAGATTGAACCTAGAGGGGGGGTGAATAGGTTGTTTCAAAAAAATTATTCAAACTTTTGATGCGGAATACTAGTTGTTTACAACCACTTAGGTAGTCTGTAGATAATGCTTGGTGGTCTGTAACAGAGAGTTCAAACTTTTTGAGTTTATCTCTATTTATTTGTGATGATTTGTTTCTAGCAGTTCTAAATATCAAGCAATACAGGTAAGTAATAGACACAGTATTTTTACTGGTTTCAACACTCGTTATCCAATGATAATCGAGAGCTTAGTCCAGTCTTTCCTTGGTGACAAGTGTAGTCAAGCTAAGAGATGAGTATCACTATCTTCTTGTTTGAGCTTACAAGAAACTTTCTTTTATAATCTATCTAACTTGTACAAAAGATGAACGACTCAGGTCTTTTGCTAAGTCATTAATCTATCTAACTCTGGACTCTGCTGCAAGATTTATTCTTCTATAGACTAGTGGCACCCCTTTCACTGTGATCTTCACAAATTAGCTCTTTTGTGTAATCTTTGAACTTTTTATTGCTTTGCACACTTGTCTTTCAATCACATTCAACAGCCTTACTTCAATGAGCCTCAATGGTTCCCTTTTATAGGCTCAGGTTATTATTTCTGATGTGACACCTTGCCACTGGTGTCCCCCACTATCTTGTTTCTGATGTTGACAGCCCACTTACTTTAGAATTTATGTCGTTGCTGTCTGTACCTCAAATCTCCATTTGAATGACTTCATACCTTTGACCCCACCTTAGCAACCATCTCTACTACATTCCAGTCTGCTACAACTTTCAGTCTGCACCCAGATTTGATGCACATTAGGCTTTTCTATGTTGGTCCTTGTCTGTACGCTGAATCCCAGATCCTGAAGCCTTTGATGGTTTGTTGTTACTTATTAATGCCTTAGCTGCTTATCCAAAAACGTCTCTAGTAGTCTGCATCTTATGGCTTACACAATGTCCATTCTAGACTTTAACTATCTATTTGTTTTCTAGGCTAAGCATACTAACTACATTATGACTAATATATCTCAGTTTCGTTCCATCAATTTCTATATAATTAAAGGGATCGTACATTCCTATCAATCTTCTCCTAAATTGATGCTTACAAAAACTCCTATGTAAAACAAAAAGGTTACCACTTTTCTCATAACTTGATTACATTGTTTTCAAACCAAAAAATAAAAGGAAAAAAGAAAGAGCAATAGAGATTTTTATGCTTACCTTTGATGCTCCTTTCCCTTGCTACGCTTGTGTCTTTGTTCCTCTTCTGATTCTTTTATGTGTTTTTAAGATTTTTCTTCTGACTCTGTGTCGTCTATGTTATTCATAAAAGTGTTCCCCATGATGTCTTCGTCTCTTTGCAGACCTCTCCCTTTCTTTGTCAGAAGAATGTCTTTTCTTGGTTGTAGAAGACTTCTCCCCCTGAGCCTCAGCTGGGCTGCTCTGCTGCAGTAGTCCTAGGAGTCATCTACGGCTCTTCCATAGTCTGTTTTTCCCCCGTTTTGTTTGCATTCAGGGTGGAGGAGAGAGCTTCAAGGGCAGTGCGCACAGCTTAGAGTTCAGAGAATATGTTCTTCTGAATCACTTGCAGTTTGGTTTCAAGTAGTCTAAACTTGGTGTCGTTGATGCGAATGGTTTTATTTAGTTGTTGTTGAGTGGTCTACAGGGCCTTGTTCAGCTTTCGTAGATCAGCTTTATTTTGACTTTTGAAATTATTGAGGTTGGAAGAGCTCAATTTGTATTGTTGAAGGTTCTTTACATTTGGTCAATGACCCTATTGTCAGGTCTTTGAAGCCTTGAGTTCTGGTTTGCCTTTCATGTTCAAATTCTTCTAGTATTTACTGCAGGGTGTCAAGCAACTCATGAAGTGCTTCTTTCTTCCATGCTCATGTTGTAGATTTCTTGATCTAGTCTTTGAAATTTGTGTTCTGTGGTGTCTATTGAGGGTGAGGAGTGTATCCTTTCTATAGGTGGTCTTGGTTGAAGTGAAATGATTTGAATTTCATCATCAAATGCATCCTTAAGTGTCTTGACATGCAGATGGAGGAGTTATCTAAGTTTCTGATGCACTACTGCTTGGTATTCATTGTGGAAATTCCATAGAGGGTGGATCTGCTTGTGTTTGCACCTTTCAAAACTAGGAAGGTGGTGTAAACAACAGATTCGACAGACTTTGAAAGGCTAGACGAGTGGGAGTTGATTGTTCTATCACATCTGCATCCCTTGTCTCAGCTGTTGTGTGGGGTAGTGATGCATCCCAGTCTGTTGTGGATGTAACTATTGTTAGATTTTCAACTTTGGGTCGTTCTTCTACTTGTTCTTTAACTTCAGGAAGTTCCTCAGTGGTTTGTTCTTCTGCTTCGACCTTAGGAAGTTCCTTTGTGGTTTGTTCAGCTGCTTGATCTTTAATTTCATCTTCCTGTGTCTCCTCTACTGTAGGTTCCTCTGCTGGAGACTCATGATATTCTTGATGTTCTTTGGTTTATTCTTGGTGTTCTGCAGTTTCTTCTACTAAATGTACTTCTGTAGGGTCTTCTATTGCAGTTGGTACTTATTCTTGTCCTTCATCTGATGGTTCAGCTTCTTGTTCTGCTGCAGATGGTTCATCTGTATGTTCCTCTACTTCAGGTTCATTAGCTTTTAGATTCTACTACAGGAGACTCTCCTGCGATGGTCTCTACTGCTGTAGTCTGCTCCTAGACACCTTCTTCAGCAACTTGATCGATGATGTCATCATCATCATCCTAAGTATCAGGATGGTGTTGATCACCATCATCATCACCATCATCTGGTGATGGCTGTTATCCTCCTACTATAGGTCTGGAGAGATAATTATATATCTCTTCAGTGGTCATTTGAACATACTTGGCAAGAATACGTTTGAGCATGGCTTCTACTTCAGGAGTGTGCACGAACTCAATGTGTTTGAGTTGTGCCTACTTTTGTCTCCTTGTCTTCAAGGTGGAGTCCTTAAGTTCAAGAGCTCTACTGAATAAAATGTATGGTTCCTTTGGTCTTGTTGATCTGCTGGCTTCCTTCTTCTGCAGTTCCATCAATTGATGCATTTCTGCTGGTGACATTCCATCAATCTCTCCAATAAGTGTTTGTGGCTTATTTGGATTGATTGACCATAGGGTTCTTGGTCCTTGGGGGATCAGGTTTAGGAGGAGATTGATAGGAATGTGCAATCCCTCCATTTGTATAGAAATTGATGTAACAAAACTGAGATGTATTAGTTATAATGTAGTTAGTATGTTTAGTCTAGAAGTCAAGTAGATAGTTGCAGTCTAGGTTAGATGCCAGTGAGCAGACGGTTGCAGATGTATAGACATCATGTAGACCACCAGATGCAGACTTCTACAGAGGACTTTGGATGAACAACTATTGCATTGATAAGAAACAAAAGACGTCAAAGTCTCCAGGATCTAAGAACTGAGCTTGCAGACGTGGATCAACACAGAATGCATCAAAGTGCAGCAGAACTAGGTACATACCAAAGTTACAGCAAAGACTAGGTACAGACTAGGGTTGCGATAGAGACTAAGTGTAAACTAAAGGTTGCAGCAGACTGAGTGCAGCAGAGCATGGTTGCTAGTGGTTACGTCAAAGATCAGGAGTCAATCAATCAGGATAGTGGACTGCTAGCATTAGGAACAAGATGGTAGGAAACACTAGTGGTAAAGTGCCATTTCAGGAACAGTACGTTGTCTGCTTTAGGTTCGTTTCTTGAGCCTTTAAAAAGGAATTTGTGAAGCTTATTGAGTAAGGTTGTTGAGGAAAAAGGATTGAAAGGCAAAAAGAGTGGAAAACAATCAAGACATTCAGAGGTTACTCAAGAAAGCCAAATCGTGAATATACAGTTGAAAGTGTCATTAGTCTGTAGAAGAACAAGTCTTGCAGCAGAGTTCAGAGTTTGGATTTATGCAAAGCATCTAGGTTCTTTATCATTTGATATCGAATGTCTGAACCACTATAAATACTGTGTCTATTTATTGTCTTTATTGCATTAATATTTAGAATTGTTTCTAACAAATCATCACAGCCAAAAAAAGATAAACTCAAAAAATTACAAATCTCTACTGCAGACCACTTGAGTAATCTGCATAGAACAGTAATCTGCACAGAATTAATATTGCGCATAAAAAGATTATTAAAGTCTTATATAATCTATTCATCCTCCCTTGGTTGAAATTCAAACCTTACAAAAGGCAGGTTATGAAGCTCTCTCAACCTTTCTATATGAGATTAAATTTCAAAGAGGAAAGATAGATACCACCTTATTCCTTAAAAAGCATAAAGAATATATATAGTTAGTACAAATTTACGTTGATGACATTATATTTGGTTGCACTGATAATAAACTTTGTTTGCGATTTACTGAATTAATGAAATCTAAATTTCAAATGAGCTTAATGGGGGAATTAAAATACTTTCTAAGATTTTAGGTATAATAATTAGAAAGTGGAATATTTTTCAATCAATCTAAGTACCTAAAAAACACAATTAAAAAGTGTGGTTTAGAGAGTGCAAGCCATATGAAAATCCCAATGAGTACATCAATAAAAATAAACAAGGATGAAAGTGGAAAGAGAATAAGTCAAACTATGTATAGAGGAATAATAAACTCATTATTATATCTTATTACAAACAGACCAAACATCCAATACTCAGTCTGTGTTTGTGCTAGGTATCAATCTGATCCCAAAGACTCCCACTACACTACAGTAAAGAGAATCCTAAGATATCTCAAAGGCACTCCAAACCTTGGTGTTTGGTATCTTAGGGAATCAGATTTTACACTAATAGGTTTTTCAGATGCAGACTTTACAGGTGGTAGAGTTGACAAGAAAACCAATAGTGAATCATGTCAATATTTTGGTGCAAAACTGATCTCATGGTTCAGCAAAAAATAGACTATTGTGTCAATCTCTACTATAGAAGAAGAATATATAGCTGTAGGAAGCTGTATTGTACAAATACAATGGATCAGATCACACCTTGCACTCTACGGTATGATATTTTCTGAAACCTCAATATTTTGTGCCAACACATCTACAATGGCGATTTCAGAAAATCCAGTTTTTTATGCAAGAACCAAACATATCGATGTCAGATATCACTTTATCAGAGATTATGTGCAAAAATGTCACATTAAATTGGAATATATTCCAATAAAAAAACAAATTGCAGACATTTTTATAAAGCCTCTCGATAAGAGTAAATTTATTCAATTCCGTTGTGAATTGGGTATACTTGATTTAAAACACTAAATTAATCAAAATGCTCTTCTGCTCTATTGAACATATAGAAAACAGACTAGCATTGTTTTATGATATACAGACTAATATTATTTTATTCTGTTGCATTACTACACATGAAGAATGTATATTAGAAATAATATTGCTCTACTGCATATATATTTTTAGAAAAAAAGTAACGTTATAAAAACCGTATGCCTAAAATCACGCAACAGTCAAATCAATGGCTGAAACTATGTAAAGGCTAGTTAATACTGCGTAACGGTAATATTTTTCAATTGGTATAAAATCTGAAAATTTTCAATTAGAAAATAACTTTACTCTCTCATTCTCTCTCTAATACTCATTCTCTCTCAGTCTCATTTTTGCACTCTACTGCAAAAACCCTAACTTCGCAAATTCTCTCAAATTCAATTTTCAAACTTAGAAAATTCTTTCAATCTTCTTGAAAAATGGTTAACTTCGCAAATTCTCTCAAATTCAATTCTCTCAAATACTCCCCAAAAGAGCGTCAAATCTCATGAGGAACGTAGCCCAACGAAGAAAACGGAGGTGCAGAAAGGAGTGGTGTTCGATTTTGAGACGTTAAAAAATGAATCCGACGAAGTGAAGGAGATAGCGAAATTGATTCAAGAAGCAGAGCTCAAGTTCTTCTATGAAAGAACCAGCAGGATCTACGATGAAGAAGTATAGAACTTCATCGAGAAGGCAAAAGTTGCAGACAACCTTCAACTGATCATCTATTTCTCAACAACCAAGAAAATTGGGATCTACATAGTAGACGACTTTGAACAGTACTTCAAAGTCCCAAATGAAGGATTGAAAATCATCCCACCTTCCGTAGTAGCAGACGGAAGGCATGCCATGCTAAGTGAAGACAGTTGAAATGAAGGAATCAGAAGTATGAAGAAGTACCTATCTATGAAGCACAAGTTGCTCGTAGATGTTGTCAAGAAAGTTATTTTTTCAAGAGAATTCTCCAAAGATGAGACCACATCTTATAAATAGGAGATTATGTGTTCAATTCTCTTAAAGTACAAGATAAACTGGGCAAGATTGCTTAAGAATCAGCTCGTAAAGGTTGTGGCAGCAAAACAACCTTTGTTTGGAAGGGTAATCATCATCATCCTCAAATGAAAGCTGAAACTATCTGAGAAGGAAGGGAGGCCATGGACAGTGGCTAAACAAATAGACGTGAGAAAGATAGGCAAGCAGTCTATCGGATTCACAAAGAAGACTGCAGCTGTGCAGACCAGTGCAAAGGTTGTAGACACCCTCCAAGGACAGTAGCATTGCAGACCACTGCAGGCCATCCTCCGAAGAAGACTGAGATGGTCAAGAAAGTGCAAATCTTCAAAGTACAACCAGGCAAGATGAAGCAGCCAAGGGAAACAAGAAGAGGAGACCATATCAGATCACCCTGCTACACAGTCAACATGGATGAAAGTGGAAACACAGTCTATAGAGGAGCATACTAGGAAACCAATTGAGGGTTCATCCTCACCAACCCTGCCACCAAAGGAGCGAGAACTTATAGCACTTCATGATGCCAATATGGCACTAAAATATCTAAGACTGGTGTAGACGAAAACCTCCAAAATCTAATCTTGAAAGCTCAAAGAAGTATCAAGAGATTAGAGAAGGACCCCAAGCTCAGCTAAGATAGGAGCTTGGTGCACAAGGATACACCAAGAAAGAGATAGCGGCTATAGAAGCCAATCTATAGTAGATCTTCCTGCACTTAAACAAGCTCCCTGGTCCAGAACTCAATCCGAAATCCCACCTTATCCAACCTTTTTTCGTTGGGGATCAACTAGGTGGTGACTCCTTAAGCCGCATCAACCGACGGTACATAATTCTTGTGGCTTAAGCTCAGACACCGGAAACCAACATCCACAGTTATCCACTATATACTTACCGTTTATAAAGACACTTTGAGCTTCATCTAACACAGAAGGAAGTATTTTTTATAGACTGCCACACAAGACCTTTAATATGATCTTGTATATAAAGTACTGCAACAAGCAATCGGGCCTATATTCACTTGAGGTACATGGATTTGGACATTTGAGGGCCAAGTATAAAACTGCAATATTTGTTTCATGAAGCATTCTTCCAGATTGAAAAAAGGATCGTATTGCTTTGCATACCTGAGGACCTGTGATACACCAGCTTCCCTTAAAAAAATATGCAGTATATCCATCTGTAGAAGTTTTTGAATCATCAATTTGCATGAGCGCCTCCTTGATCTCATCATCTGTTACTGCTTCCAGTAAGATTTGTTCTTGCTCCCCAGTTACCATTCCACCTTCTTTCAAGACATTCTCATTTATTTCAACATCTTCTAGCTGTTCTGCCATCATCATCTGGAAATGCCTCAACAAGGTATCTTTAATCTCTGCTTCATCGTTAGTTAAGGTGCCATCTTGTCTATTATTGCTCAGTGTCTGATTCCTCCTTTACCAAGCTGTAAAAAAAACTTCACATTTTTGTCCATCAATTGTAGCCATTCACTTCTGATTTTCTTTCGAAGCATGTCATCTTTGGCTGAAATTATTCTTATCAGTTCTTCCATGCACAAGTGGACTTCTTCTCTATTACAGTTATTATATTCCCCGTCCTGTTTCTTCTGAGCAGCTACAAATCTAATCTCAGCTTCCTTTGCCCTTATACTCAGGTTGGAGAAGCTTCTCATGTGCAAATTCCCAAGTTCTGATCTCAATTTCTTCGTCTTACACATGATTTGATACATGTGACTTCTTTTGGGTTTTTCGGTAAATACTGAGAACGTAAAAAGAGACGGTGCTATTGTGTTGGAAGTTAGAGAAGCAACCACAATGACACAGACACAAGATTTAACGTGGAAAACCCTCCCAAGTTGGAGAGTAAAAAACCACGGAGTGCACACCGGCAAACTGCACTATATCAGCAAACAAGTATAATTGTTCTTCTCAAGTTTTTAGACCTAAAACTTGAGGCATACACTAGAAGCAGAAATGGAATGCAGTAGGGATAACAGTAATGGAAACTACCCGCTCCAAAATCCCAATTTCATCCAAACCTGCTTCTCTGAGATTTGCAAACTCTGCCACTGAAATTGCTCTGCCACTAAAATTGCACTCCCACTCCCAACTTCGTCTCTGGAAGCTGAAAACCAACTTCGTCTCTGAAAACTGAAACCAACTTCGCCTCTCGAAACTGGAAACCGTTGTTCTCTCCTCTCCCTTGTGTTTTTCTGTTTTGATACACCCTCTAGTAGTGGAACACAATCTGAGGACGTCAACACTCTAATGGAAGAAAGTGCAGCCAAAGTCTAGGTTTTTTTTTTTCATTTGGGCTGGACCCCTTTTTTTTTCATTTGGACTGGACCTTTTACAAGGCCCAACAACTTCCTCCTATCTTTTCTTCCAAACATGTGTGCTTTATTTTGTATATAGTAATTGTATGTTTTTTTAGAAAGTAATTGTTGCCTTAGTTTGCATTGATAGCAGGTGTTAAAAGGTAATAGTAATTTTATAATGAAAGAAAATGATATAACTATACAAACCATTAAATTCTTTATAATATATGATCATAACTCATTAAACTATTCATAACTATTTTTGAAGATAAAGAAAATGACAATATGAATGTACTAACTAAATTATTAATCATACATTGAGTTGTCATTTTTGCTGGAAGAACTAAAGTGTTTTACCAAACCTATCATTCTTTGGTATCGAAAGATGCTTGTTTTTGCAAAGTTTTTTTTATGGGCTTATATATTAAACGTTTGTAGTTATATGGTGTAGAATGTTTGTAATTTAGTTTAGTAGAATGCTTCGCTTCTTAAAATATTGTATAGTTTTGTTGTGTAGACTATTTGTTGGGCTTAGGGAAAAGCCATGATTAATAAAAAGAGACATTTAATGGGCTTGAAACTATGAGTTAAAAATGAATCCATTAGAAGCTAATGACAAAGGGAATGTTTAATGGGCTTCAAATATTAAAACTCAATGATGATGCATTAGGCCCAAGTATCAACAAAAAACCATCTCTCAAATCAGATATAGTAATTGATTGATTGATATATAATTGATTTATACATATATATAATCATAATTAAGAAGAAAAAAAAAGATCATAAAATAAAACATATATGATGATGATCTAGATTACATTGACATAGGAGAAAATAAAAATGAAAAATGGAGAAAATAAAAATAAATGGAAAACTCTCTTTGTTATATATGCATTTCTGCATTTCATGAATCAATATTCTTACATTCCAATTCCTTCCTCATGTCTCCTTCATCGATCTCAATTTGATTCTTCAAGATTAAGATCGAAATATCATATATATATATATATATCAATCAATTACTATATATGATTTGAGAGATGGTTTTTTGTTGATACTTGGGCCAAATGCATCATCATTGAGTTTTAATATTTGAAGCCCATTAAACATTCCCTTTGTCATTAGCTTCTAATGGATTCATTTTTAACTCATTGTTCTAATGGTTACATTTTTTGACCAAAGCACAACAAAAGAAGAAGCTAGTTCGACTTCTTTCCATTGCGCAAGATTGATTAGGACGAGGTTGTCATCGTTTCACATCTCACAAAATTCAGGCGCGATCACAATATCGCAGCCATTGATTTTTCATTTACGTTGTTAGATGTGTCAGTGATCAATCGTGGCACTCCAAATTGGATCTCAATGTCCATAATGCCTTTTCTTCAAGTCGGATCTGCCAGCACCCCAAGCGGCTCTTCGATTTCATCATCGTGGTGCGGCCTTTCACCGGCGCATCAAACACGACTCGTCCTTCCCCGGGAAGGCTATGTTTTGATTGATCATTCGATCAGAAACCCTTAGGTTTCATGAGAAAGAGTCATAACTTGATTTCTTTTGATCTGTAAATATCCAAAGCCATTCTCGGAGTGGAAATTCGATGTCGCGGCATGAGGTTATAGGTGCTAAGTGATGGATTTATTACATGAATTACAATAATTCATTGATCTTAACATTATTAAATTTAATGGGTACAACACGAACAAAAACTGGATTTTTATTAAAATCTTACGACATGGAATCATCCAAACAAAAACCTTGTGCTCTCATGTCAATGTTGGACATAACGAACTTCAATACTCATATTGTGATTAGGTATCTCAATATACTTTTCATTATTTCAATATACTTATCATGATATCAGAGATCATATATCATTATTTCATATTAATTTAATTTACAGAGCGGATTGGATCTCCAATGCCAATGAGAGATTTCGATGATGGTGGAGTCGCGGACGAGAGAACGGGGAACGGGGAATGAGATGATTGTGTGATTAGTGTGGTAGAGTGGATGTGGTAACGGGGGATGAATTTAGGACTTTGAGATATGTTAGTTATTTGTGTGGGAAAGGTTGTTTTAGGAAGAGAGTATTTCTATCTTTTAAAAATGTGTTTATATAGAATTAAAATCTTTAGTTATACTGAAAGAAAATAAATTGAAAAAAAATGTGTTTATAGGACATTTATTCTAAATATTATAAACTTTCGATCTCTATATGATGTGGGTTTATATTTTTAACACCTATCCTCACACAATCAGAGTTTTTTTTCCCGTTTTTTTAATGACTATCCCAGGTTTGAATGGGTTTTTGTGTTCAGCCCACGTGCATGATCCAAAACAAAATTAACTCAATAAGCATTCATCATCTTAAATATATACGTTAGCTTATTGTTTGCGCGAGAATGTGTCCCATAGATGAATCAAAGATAATTATCTCCACTTGGAATGTCGGATACACAACTGGACTATCGAACAAATTGCGTTGTCACTAACCAAGTGGCGAAATTCTGTACATTACCATCGTAGCAACCATCTAAATCATAGTACATATGACCATACTAAGTTATCGAGCTACTCAATAATATTTTTCTTAAGAGGGTATATATCCTAGAAGTTATTCAAATCAAAAGGAAAAATATAATCATATTGCATTCGGTTGATTACATTAAAGTATCTACGACAACTTTCACTTACATCTTAATACCAAATTGTTTCATGGCATATTTAAATACCAAATTATAGTTTCATTTATATTTTGTTATGCAAAATGGTTGACCCATTCATCTTCAACTTTAATCATTCACTCTCAATTATTCATCATGACCATTTCTTGATTTCCCACATCCGACAACCGTCAATGGTCACATTAAATCCCAATCAATCCACAAACAAACCTACATTTTCTCACAACGGTTTCGATTTTGACCTAAATCAAAGCTATTGTCCTCATCATCAATCCATCGTCCGCGATAACCACACGAAACGCAAGTATAATCGACGTTCTCAATAATTAATTCCCTCAAATAATGTCAAACCCTCCACGCCCACATGCTCATCAACGGAATCCTCACAAGCAACATCTTCATAGCAACCTAACTCGTCGTTTTCTACTCAAATCTCAATAAACTCGTTATTTAATGGTGTTCACCTCGTCGATTAGGAAAAGTGTTCATGGTGAGGTTGTGGTTAATGGGTTTGGGTCGGATTTGTTTCTTGTGGAGTTGTCTTGTTGCGATGCAAGAGGAGATTTGGAGATTTGTAAGGTGCACGAAAGGTGTTTGATAGAATGTCTTTTAGGAACTTGCAGTGTTTCCACTATAGTTCACATTTAATAATATGTAGTTCACATGTAACCAATATGCAATTCATATAAAAGTATTTTATAGTTCACATCTAATGTTGTATAGTTCTCTAAAAATTTTAAGCAAATCGCATCATGATATATAGTTCACACGTCAAATATATTCAGTTCTTATACAAACAACATACAGTCCACATTCAATAATATAAATTTCACCAAATTTTTTAAAATTTGAATATTACGACTTATTTTTTGTTTTAAATAGATAGCTGTTATGTATGTAATGATTTTAATATCATAAATTTTAGTTCATGATCATTGTTAAATACTGTACAGTTCATAACTTGTGAGGGATTAAAAAGATGTTGTATCATTTTAATTTATAATGTTATGTCAAGATTAAGAACTTATGTTATGTTTCAACATGTAATTATATATGGACTGAATGTCAGAGTGTAATATTTCAATTGGTCTCACTTACAATTCATTATGTTATATGTACAAATCCTTAAGGGGGTAGTTCACATAATCATAACAGACAATTCACAAATTCAAATAATACAATTCACAACTTTTAATCATAATAGTTCATAGAAAAGCAGTTCACAAAGTTCAAGAAATATAGTTCACATATTTCATAAATTTAGTTCACGTGTTTCTAGAAAAGTAGTTTACATATTAGGAGGAGGCATAATTCATATATTAAAAGGAGATAGTCCATAAATTCATATGAAATAGTTCACACATTGAAAGGTGATAGTTCATATTTTATTGAATACAGTTTATAATCATCAATATCTAATACGAACTCGTTGAATGTTATTTATGTTCAAATCATTAAATTGTTACATATTTATAATCTTTAAAACTCATGTAATAAGTTTAGATCATAATCTGATTTCGACATTTATGAATATGTGCAGTTCATATTGATCCAATTTTAGTTCATATAAATAATTTTGATATTTACGGTTCAATATGACACAATTCATATTGCTAATATTTCAGGTGAAAATCCACAATGTTAGAACCCGTGTCTTAAATGATATAACGTTATATTAGTATCAATCTTAATTATATATTTAATTATAACTCATACATATCCACATAAATCTAATTCGAACAGTATTGAAAAGAATTGATTAAGTGAGATGCAACAACTATGATGCATAACTTTATCTTAACATGAAACAAACCAATTATGAAAAATGTAAAGTCTTTAGTTATATCAAACAATTATATGAACTTTATCCACCTGTAATGATTAAACTTCTATGGAACAATATAATATTTTAATATCTTATTATGATGTTGAGCATTTGATATTGAAAATTATCTTTCATTTAATTATATTACAACAACCGTTTTGTATAACAATATAATATTTTTCATCGATATATAGTTTACTCAACAATATGGAATAATTTATTATCTTACTATCTTATAATGATGTTCAATTTTGTACTTCTATGCAAGAACCAACAATGAATTATACAAAATGATTAAATTCAATACACAAGTGACACTCATGTACGAAAATTATGTGATGCATCAATGATATGATACTTATATTATGTAATGTATCCAACATCATGATAAGTTCATCTTATTATGTACCAGTTTAACATCACGATACTTTTTCATGATATGAACGACAGTTCATACACTCAAAACGATAGTTTATATATAACTTGAATAACAATTCATACACGTAAAATTTCAGTTTATACATAACATGAACAATAATTCATATACCCAAAATGCTTGTTCAAACATAAATGAACAATAATTCATACACCCAAAATGTCAATTCATACATAACTTGTACAAATAGCTCATACAGCCAAAACGTCAGTTCATGCATAACATGAACAATAATTCATACTCCTAAAATGCTAGTTCAAGCATGACATGAACACCAATTCATACATCCAAAATGTCAATTCATACATAACACGAACAACAATTCATACACCTGAAATGTCAGCTCATACATAACACGAACAACAGTTCATATACCTGAAATGCCAGTTCATACATAACATGAACAACACTTCATATACTTGAAATATCAGTTCATACATAGCACAAACAACAATTCATACACCCAAAATCTGTATATAATCACCAATTATATCAGGATCCAGAATTTTCAACGTACACACTAGACAATGGTAAATCACCATGAATTATGATACCAATATCACTAAAATAAAAACTATACTCGAAACAAGAAGCATCAAATTTAACCATAGTGTCATCAAATTCCCCATTGAAACACCATCACCACCATGCTTGATCCGCATCAGTCCGTTCATATTCATCATCTCTATTATCGTCAACATTCATCATTACCAAAGTAACCTCATCAAACAAGAGAATTCGAACCACCAGCAATCATGATATCGAAACTAAAAGCGTCAATTCATTTGAATAAAGAAATCGAGTTAGCAAACAACTCGATCCAAAAGACCACAGTGAGAATCGCTTTCATAGGATTATCTGAGAAAAATCGATATGGGATAGTGCAGTCTTTGTAGTTAGGCTCGATCGGGATGCAATATTTCGTATGAGGGAGAACGGCGGTGGGGACGACGGTGGCAGCGACATCACATGAAATGCATGGTTGAGGAAAGTGGAAGGGGTTGGGTTTGGATTGGGTTAGATTTGTGTGTTAGGTTAAATTAAATGGTATTTGGTTTGGTTAAAATTGAGATATTTTGGATGTTTTAATTGTTTGGATATGAAAATATAAAATAAAGTTTGAATGGATACATAAAGATATCATATAATTTTTTGAATGTTAAAATATAAATTGAAAATATGTTACATAATTTAAAATAATTGACCCTATTGCATTCCCTTCTTGGACATGAGGGCTACTCAAGATAGTACCATTGATTTTAATATTGTCATATCTTGGGCATATCTCTTTCCTATGATATTAGTTTATGCTATCATTGATGATTGTGTAGTATGTGGACAAGAAATTATACGCCCATTAATTCAACTATTTAATGAGCCATCTTGCTCAAACTGAGCTTTTTCATCAATTGAATGGTGAGATAATGGATTCTAAGAATCAAATGGATGATTTAAAATCAATTGAAGGTTGAAACCATATAGTTTGTGTCTATAGTCTAGCCGGGGGACTTTGTTGATCATGACTCGATGACTTAGCGTCACTCACAATGTGCTCTTCATTGTTGATCTCGATAACAAAACAGTATTGATGTTATATTTTGTTCAAGTGAATAAAATATTTTTGATAACTAGATACATATTATCGACATATATGGACCGCAGCCAAGGACCAAAGAGGTTCTGTAGTACATTGTGCGTACATTGTAGTATCTGAAGGGTCTGTAAAGTATTAACTAGTTTTTTTTTTTTTTTGGAGAAAAAGTATAAACTAGTCATTTGTTCTAAAGTGTTCACAACGATTTAACTCTTCTAAGTCATTCATCTTTCATTATTTGGAAAAGAACTTTTATACCAAAATTATATTCTTGTTCTGTTACACTACACTTAAACCACAAGAAAATTACTTTCATTTTTCCATTATTACGGATAACTAGTTCAATAAATATAAAAAAATTAAGCCGCAATGTACATCGAGCTTTGATGCTGTGTACATCGAGCTTTGATGCTGTGAGTTTTTTCACGACGGATGAAGTAATGATAAACATGGCAATGGCTGTATTGGGCTCTATCTTCGCGCATGTGCCCTTCGTTACTCAGTTAAGTGTACTATGTTATAAGTAATAGAATATACGAATAAAACGATATGAATCTCTGTAAAAAAAAATATAAAAAAAAATATGAATCATATGGAATAAAGCAATCACTTTCCAGCCCTATGTTATCAGCTATTACATCGACCGAAAACTTTAATGCAAATAGCATGCGTGCTTATTATGATAAAGAGGTTTACGAGTGCCGGTAGCACAATGCAATATCGAAACTGATAAGATATCAGAAATGGCAGTAACGTTTCTCGGTTGAGTTCCCTTCAGTTCAGGAAAACCAAAAAGACCCAATTTCATTCATTAATTGGCACAAATTGGGCCCTCAAGATAAAAAATCAATGAAAGGGTAGCTTCGTCATATCAACTCTCCATAAAACGGCGTAAACGTGGGACATCAAAAGCCCATTCAGAACCCAAACCACACAGATTAAGGCACGTATGAAACATGCTACATGGCATCATCTTATTTCACAGAAAGCCCACCCTACCAAGCCCACCCTATCAAAACCCACAATAATTTATTACTAGTAGTTTCCATTTATTTTTAAACTTCTTGATCCCTCTCTACATGGAATATTATGAAGTAGATGATCACTTTATATATATACGTATCATGATTCCACTTAGGTACATTGTTGCATTTTTCACATTCCATGCAATCTCACTCTCATCGATCTCCATAGTCCTTTGCCTCATTGGTAATATTGTTATCAACTCGCTTGCTCTCATGGGGAGGACGCCTTGTTGCGAGAAGGTTGGGTTGAAGAAGGGGAGATGGACGGCTGAAGAGGACGAGATCTTGGTGACGTATATTCAAGCCAACGGGGAAGGATCGTGGCGATCCTTGCCCAAAAATGCGGGTACGTTGCCGTTTAATATTGTGGTGTTTGATCATTAAGAATAGATTTTGGTCTCTTTGGTGTCGGAAAAGTGAGATCAATATGTGCTTGTACACCGCTGAGCAATCGGTTCCAATATTGCGTACTCTTTGTTTGCAAATGACTACGTACGACAATCCCAGCCCATAACAACTATTCCCTGAAACTCACAGCATATTACACTACCCCTTATTCTATAGTATGACAACGAGTTAAGAAATGAATTCAACTAGAAGCCTGTTGAATTCATCACGATTTAAATTGTTGGACATTTAAACGTGGCCATCAAAAGTCGCATCTGTACAAAAGCTAGCTAGTTCATTCGTCTCGCTCTAGAAGTCATCAATCCATATATGCTCTAAATCTATCGTCATGAATGATATGTCGATTGCGAATTTGGAGGATGAAGTTAATCTAAGTTACCCTGTTGGTTTTGGTTGATTTGGTGAAGGTTTGCTGAGATGTGGGAAGAGCTGCAGATTGAGATGGATAAACTACTTGAGAGCTGACTTGAAGAGAGGCAACATATCACCTGAAGAGGAACAAACCATCATCAGACTCCATTCCACACTTGGAAACAGGTAACAAGAACATAGTTTATGTGTAATCTTCCGTTGATAGACAAAACCAGGTTGCTGTTCGCGTTCAAGTTGTCTAGATTACCATAGGGAGCGGAGCGTATTCACGATTATACGCCTTTCATGAAGATCTAAATTTTCCTTTTTATCAAGTCGAGCCGATCATAGTCCATGATTTGTCAAGTAAATGAGTATCACTTATATCTGGCCAGAAGCTTTGCCTCAAATGAGCCGATCACAATATTTATCGGGACTTGAAACCGGGGACCTTTCTAAAAAACCGGACATATGAACAATATCATTATGATAACTAATGAAAATCCATTTGTCTTCAAATGACACAATGGTACTCTTGCTCTACTCTCACCCTTGGAATTCGCAAGTTATTGATCCCATGAAGTTCAACACATCTTTGGCTACCAAATCTTTTTAGGTAATGTGAGAATTATTTCTTTCATAAATGGGAAAGGCTGGGTTAACAATCTTTGGAATGTTGACAGGTTAACAAAATGCTCTATATATACTAAATTTTGTTCTTAGTATGAATCATATGATAACTTCGACAATATGACTCTTAAACACCCAATACAGTTGTACATGATCAAGCCGAAGTGCGACATCTCAAGAGAAAACTACCCTTTAACAATCTACCTTGGCATTGATACTTACCGATCTATCTCGGTCCCTACAGGTGGTCACTCATAGCGGGCCAATTACCAGGAAGAACTGACAACGAGATAAAGAACTACTGGAACTCTCACCTAAGCAGAAAGATCAACTGCTTCAACGGGACGAATAGCGAGGAATCAAGTCCTCGGATGATCATGGACACGGCGACAGGTAATGTCGAGGCAGCTGCTGCCCCACAGCCAGCACTGCCTAAGCGGCGTGGTGGCAGGATAAGCAGAGCTGCAATGAAAAAGAACAAAAGCTGCACACTCAAGAATCTGAGTCAGTTGATTTCAGCTTACATGCCTAGGCAATGTGCAACAACTGGATGCAGCGCTAGCAGCAGCAATATCAACGACAGCAACAGCAACAGCAACGATGGCGATGCTAACAGCCACAACGGGTACTTTGATAACATGATGTTGCCAATGCCACATGAAACTCTAGAGAGGGACACATTGTCGGGTGCAATATTGTCGTGGCAGAAAAGGGATAGCAAACACGAGAATCTCGTAGAATACAGTCCTTATCAAGAGAGTATAATGGAGACATTAAGTGTGGCAGAACTAAAGCGAGTGGAATCCCAGAGTTCGATCCTAGTCGGTTTGAATGAAGAAAGCAGCTCCATGAATCTATGTTACGACGATTTCATGATAGGACCTGACGTGACGGACCCACATGGACTTATTTCGCCCTTATACGAGGACATAAAGGGAGACTGTGTTACAGGGTGTGAACAAAAAGATATAATGGTGAATGGCAGTGATGATATGGAAAGTGGCATGACTAATGTGAGCTCACACAATATGGGAGAGAGCAGTACTGATCAGTGGCTCTCTAGCTCGACCACTTCAAATCGTGGAGACGCGAAGCTGGATTGGGAAAGGCATCGTACAGGCGTCGTTGACAGGCATGTTGATCATCAGTTTTGGGGCAACAGCGATCAAAAAGATCATATGCTGTCATGGCTATGGGACGGTGAAAATGTCGAAAATGTATGTGGTAATTTGACAGAAGGCGTTGACTCTCTGAAGCAGGAAGCCATGGTTGCTTGGCTCTTATCCTGACTTGGTCTTAGTGTTGTCCTCAATGGCTTATTAGAACTTGGCCTTTCAATGACTAATATAGAGTTCTCAGCCTAAGACGGCGATCAAGAATTATGATCACAGTCGACCAATACGGCAGTTGTGAGCCATCAGAAACATGTTATGCAAAATGTTCTTTCAATTTTTTGTATGGTTCAAAAGAGAGGTGGCTGGAATATGATGCAGGCGTTTAGATAGAATGAGAAATACTATTAGCTATCCTTTTGACTGTAAATTTTGTGCAATTTTTACGTGTCTTTTTGCTCTAAAGTTTACCATGTCTTCTGTATATTCCTCAAAAGTCATAAGTGTTTCGGTTTTGGTCTTGGGATGTCATTCAGAAAGCGCTCATCATCAATCTCTTTATGAATCTATCTAACATGAAAGCAAATAACCTGCAGTTTGGATTTCACGAAAATATCAACCACCAGATAACATGACCAAGTAGCGTAATGCCAAAGTTTGATAGCTTTAAACTGGGTTTTAGACAAGATAAACTTTTTTTTTTCTTCAGAAGCAGGGAAAACGAATCTGGAAACTCAAGAGCTTCGGGATCATGTTCGCTGCCATTTGTATTATTACCTCGGAGGAAGGGAATGGAGTAAGGGCTGACCTTTTGCAACCTTTAATGATACAAAGATCGAGGATCAGGACCGAATACTTAGGCTTTGGCACTAGACGATACAATGAAGATTTTCCCAAGTGCTATGGAACAGAGGACAAGGACCAGGCAGACATGAGGGTGGAGCTCGAGAGCTCATAGATCGAACTATCATCATTGCCAGAGCTCTATGTGCTCTAGGCGTGTATCCAAGACGCACCTCTTTCAATGCACCTTGTACAACGATCTATGAGGTGATATTACATTAATGCCTTGGCTTAGCTTTCAAAACATTGTCACCTTTCGTCCCTGTCTAATGGCGTTAGGATGGGAGGAAGAGTTGGATAATCGCGAAGGTTTAGCCGTTTAGGCAGGAAATAGATCCCTATCTCAGAGCTATTCGCAGCAACAGTTGCAATGCTGTTTAGATCAAGGTGCTCAACATAGGCTCAAAAGTAGACTGCTACTAATTACAATGAAGATCGGGTGTATTGATTATGCCCTTTCATCTGTAGTTGTGGTCGGTTGACAAGTTACTCATAACCCAAAGATGATTGGTTGAAATGAAAGAGCGAAAGGCTATGTGACCCTGAAGTACTTGTCAAGCAGCGTAAGATGTCTATTCATCTAAGGACGTTGTATGAGTCTTGAGTGTTGAGTAGTGAACTGATAATAGATAAAAATGAGAATGGCGAACATAAAAATGTTGATCTAGATGTATGAACCTACTTGGGGTGTCACAACAAAAGGTCAGAACATCCTAGTTAAGACGAATTAGGTACGTGAAACAGGAATCTGATGATACAGTCAGGAATAGTGAAATACTTGCGGAGATGCCAGTATACATGATAAAAATGTTGATCTAGATGTATGAACCTTTGTGATGGTGAATCCGTCAACGAAAACTGGTTTAAAAAGTCATTCGGATTTACGGACTATTCGATTGACCAAAACAAAATCCTTCTGGGTTTCTTTAAAAAAAAATAATTCTGCTTTTCAGGCTCATCGAACAGGGCTAAGTTAATGCCAGAATCAAAACAACTAATATCCGAGCTCAAGCATGCATTACATCCAACGGATTTTCTAGGCAAGCTAGAGAAATCGTCCAATACCCTGCTCAACTTTAACGGAACATTTGAAGGTACCAGACTACCTACTAGCATATGTCAAATCGTTGCTGATATTTAAGAAGAAACAGTTGAATGATATCAGGCAGAATTAAGCTGGAGACAAATTGCTTACACATATTACATACGACAAATGATTTTTATATTCGGCTCTGCTTCCATCGTTGAGGACAAAATTTGTGTACGTCCCAAGATGCCGACACACGAAAACATACCGATGATATTTTATGCCTTCAAGCACCTATACAAGGGCCAAAATAACATGATTTATAGATATAATCTGAACCTTATTCCTGAAGCGAAAAACAGTGTTAAAAGAAAACAAAGAGAAATGGCATCGTCATATCCTCAGGATACATGCCGGCAACATCATTTAGATGTTATCATTTCATCCATGTATAACTTGTGCACATGCCAGCTGGTGCTGTGTGGCCAAGCCGAATCTACCCGTATCATTTTCTGAATAATTGGCGACACTTGGACGGATCCATTGGCTTGGCTCTCGCTTGGCCTTGTATAGGCCTCTTTCCTGTACTGCTAGTCGGAGAAAATAAGCTGAATCAAGCACGGAATATCGAGGAGGCACCTATGAAATATTTTTTTTTCCTCTATGCCTTTCAGTCTTTCACTATCAGAGTTTCAAAATCAAAATCCATTGAGGAAATGACAGAGCATGTTCAACTGTTGATTTGCGGATTTCTGACCTATTACGGGTTGGCCTCAGGTATGCAACAATCAACTAGCCAAATATATTATAGGTTGCGATCCTGTGAGGGTTAGTGCTCAAGGCGTTGGCTGCCTTGTATTTGTAGGCTTAAGCCAGCACAAAATCCCATGTCCCCAGACCGATGTGGCAGTTCCCCATACTCTCATCACAAATGAGAAAAGCACCCCTTTTTTGGCACAAGTATCTGGTCATTTTGAATAACAGAGAAGGCAGCCAAAATATGAATTAAAGAGGTACAGAGATAACAAACGAATAAGACCACACCTGTACTCCATGTAAACCATGCGATTAGCACCTGACATGGCACTCATTGATCCCATCATGCAACGGGCCTTCTCTAGGGCCATACCATCCGCATCTTCTTCTAACTGCTCAAGTCCAACCATATGACCTGCCGTCAAAACCTGTTACATTCAATTACAGTTACAGGGTTTGCTAGAAAACAAGAAAAATAGTGTCCCTTCCAGACCTCTGCTATGAACAATCAAAGGGAACGAAAATGAAGACCTTTCTGAGCAGATACAGTTGATCCTCAAGCCTATGGTAGCTAAGATCAGTTTGTGATCACCTGTTGGATAACTATGTAAGTACACTGTAAAACATAACTATGCAGCAAGTTTCTGGAGTTCATGAAACATGGTCTTGCAATGCCCATCAACCACGAAACAAAGTGGCAAAGCTGCTTTTCCTTCAGTTTGGTTGAAACTCAAAACTATACAGTTCATTTTTATAGGAGAAAACACAAAGGAAATATTCACCTGCAGACAACACCATTATATAATCTCAATATAGTGTCAAATTAACTTTCGCTGAAAGGAAAGTATACCCATGACCACATGTAATTCAAACTCTTCTCTTCCCCATGATAGTTTGACTTTCACAGTATTTGAGGTGAAGTTTCACCCAAATGATTAAGTGGAACAAAAATGATTTTAAGTATTTTAACAATGATAAGAAAACAAACTTTTGCCACCGTATTTGATAGAAAAACGGAGCTCCTTAAGATATGAATTAAATAGTCAAAAATATGTAGATGCCATAATTTAATTGGGAAGAAGTGAGCATCATATACTAGGAAGGAAATCATTACATACTAGGTGGCGCTTATCAAGCACCAAATTGGACAATAAAAATTTGCACAAGGAAAATCAACAAGTCATATGGAAATTGACACCACCCCAGACATGTGTAACATATACATCCACCACATGTCGTCCAAAAAGGGCAAACCAAAACCGAGCAGGGTTCGCATAGTTAACCACATTGAACTAAATCAAATGATAGAAAAGTGATAGTATCTATACGAAACCCAAGTATGCATACACGATGACATAAACAGTAGTGTGACATGCCAGAAAAAAGTAACATCTACTTGTCACCTCCTTGCACAAATATTAAATTTATTTATTTGCTCGAGGACAAGACCTTGAAGCTGAGGAGGATATGGTCTGAGGAGAATAATATGCTTACTCCTATTGTTAACAACAATGTGTATTATATATTCAAATGCAATTATGATCTTATATAAGTATTGTCATCTGCTAAAATTGCCTTCCTTGCACTTACAAGGATACAATATTGATTCCTAGGATTTGAAAAAGTAAATCAGAACTTACCTTTGCCCTAAGAATACGCCCAAGTCTTTGGGCCTCTTTGACGCCTTGAACCAGCATGTGAGGAGATCTGGATGATCACATTAGCTCCAGGTATATCTATTGAGTTGTCACCTACCTGTGAATCACTTCCATATGAGAGTCAAGCTGCTTCCAACAGCAGTAGAAAGGCACATAAACATTAAATTTTAAAGAAATAGTGCAATAGGTTTCTCATAGCTTATGCTGAATGAAAAATCTGACATAGAGGACAACTTCACCAGCAAATAATGAAAGCCAGAGGAAGATTAGTTCTACAGATCAGAAAAGTAAGGACCTGTTTGGTAAACCAAAAAGTCAGTCAGCTTTGCTTAAAATAAGTTTAAAAGGCAGTTCATTTGTTTGGTAAATTTTAGGAGTTTTTTTAAGAAAGAAAATTGCGGAAAGGAATAAGCTCAATTTTGTTGCTTATGCTTGGCGTGGGAACTCCCCTCTCCTTTGACCAAGGCATTTGGAATTTTGCCCATATTAGATTTTGATAATTGCATCCTCTGTCCTGCTTTTCTTTTGTTCCTTTTTGTCAAATCAAGCCCACATGTGTCTTTGTGCCATTCTCCCCGACACACACACACACATGAGCTTATTGATGGATTTTAGCTTTTGTTTTCATCAAACACTCATAACTTATTTACATTTTATAGTAAGTCAGTTTTTATGACTTTAAGCCACAAACACAAAGACGCACATTATTTGAGCATTTGTCAAACAAGCCCTAAAGCAAGAATTTTGATGCTAACATTAATTCTTTTATCCTTTTTTGGCCAAATCTACAGAGAGAGAGAGAGAGAGAGAGAGAGAGAGAGAGAGAGCAGCACACCATGACAGATACCAGACAATCGATTAAATAGCATAGTTTACAGAAATTTCATTTTAAAAAAAACACAGAATACAGAAAAGAGGAAGGTGAAAAATGAATTAACCCGAAGAAGAGGAGATACGGAAAATGGACTTTGCATATTTCAATATCAACAACATCAGAAGGATCTGAAATTTAGGGCAGAAAAAAGAGTAGGTAATATTTTAGACAAGTTACCTTTGAAAGGAAAACAGTATTTACATCACGCCTAGTCTTGAATGCCTCCAAAATTTTTGTCCTTTCAACATGACTGTATAGGAGAAAACCAATGTCAGCATAAACAAAGAAGAGCCGAGTAAAAATATAGTCAATATGAAACACGGTGAATTTAAAAGACTGAAACGAATTCTAAAAGACACCATAGATGATAGGCTTCCTTAGCTTCAAAGCATACCCCGTAAGGGCAAAAAGGTTATCAGCGAAAACGATAATTTTGTCTTCGTGCTGTTGTTCATGGGAACGAATGAGAAACTCACAGGCCCTGAACTTGTTGGGATTCATTACATATGCATTACAAAACATTTTAACATTTAGAGCATATGCTATCAATTTTATTAGTCAGAGGTAATAAGAAACCTAAGAACCAAGGCCATGATCCGAAGAAAAGCAGAATCCGAGGCCTAAAGATACTGTAAATGCAATTTCAACCACGAATAATAATTCACTGACCTGCTTCTTCTTGGAATTCTCTTTCTTCAAATATTCGGCAAAGAACTTTTTTCTCATAGGTCACTACACTTTGGCGCACTGCACATTTGCAATGAACCCTCCTTTTACTAAATCCAACCAGTTTGCTTCATACAATTTTGGGCCAATAAGGAAGTTAAGATCAGTGATGCGTTCATCCTCTCTCACAAGCGTCGCTGCAATTCATTAAACATACTCTACTCAGCAAGGATACAGGAAGCGATTCTACTTGTTACACTATTTTATCATTTGCTTACCAGTCAGCCCAAGTTTGCAGTGGGACTTGGTAATGCTGATCACTTTTCGGAACATGTGAACAGGAACAACATGCACCTGCCACACACATTATAACTATTTTAAGAAACATGCATGCATGGAGTGCATTAAGGGATTGCTGTATAGTTGAATATCACAAGTCATGATAATAACCTCGTCCATAAGAAGCAACCCCCATTCTCTATTTCGAATTTCTTCAATGATCTTCTCTGATTCTTCAGATCGTTTACCCCCAAATGCAACCATGTTATATGCAGTCACAACTACTCCAGCATTCCCATGGAATCTTTCCTTACTATCTGATGTAAACGGACAAATATTCTCATCCTTGATGGTAGACCATAACTTGAACTGAAATGCCCATTGATCCACGGAGACAGCATTAGTGGCCAAGCAAAGGCAACTCTTTCTTATACGGCATGCTGCTGATACACCAACCAAAGACTTTCCAGCTCCACATGGCAAGACAATAATGCCAGATCTGGCTCTCCCTGCAATTTGTAGGATCACTTGAGCATTCAACTTCCAATGAATAGTGTTCAAAAGATTTAAAATGGCTTACAAAGAACCATGCATAGTGCTACTTTCCGAAAATTTTTCAAAAAACTATATGATTCAACTCATGCAAGCTACCGATATGTACAACACTTAAAAGAGACGAGAAACTAAAAGATGCACATATGAGAGCCAACTCTAGATGTAATCTCGTCTTGAATTAAGCCAGTAAAAAAAACAAAAAATTTAAAGAAAAATACAATTACAACACAAGGTTACCATTCCCAAACATTCCGCTGAGACTTTTTTCCTGGTAAGGTCGTGGTCTTGCATGAGGCTTCAGCTCCACATCAAGATCAGGGTTAACCTAAAGTAATATAATGAAGTCAGACAATATGGAGTTACCAGGCCTTGACTTTTCAATTAAAACAACTTAAATTATCAGGCAAAACTGAGCAAGAGGATTGCTAGGTAATGCTACTGGAAAAAGAGAAAATCATAACCATAACTGGAAACAAAAATAGAAAACTGAAAATGAAAACTAAGAATGTTTCACAAAAATAATGATCACTGAACATGGGTTCTGGAATACGATACTAAACGGGAAAAAAAATAAAGTTTGAAAATCACTTTTTTGGCTTTCTTTCCATTTATTCTATTTTGAAAGGAACACATTTTCATTTGGTGCCAGTGAAACAAAAACAAAAATAAGAAACCATGCCAAGCAGGCAGGCGAGATGGATGCAGAACATAACAATAGTGAATCCCCAGATGCCCCTATCTAGCAGCTAAGAGTTGAAAAGAAAAGGTCACCGGTAAATAACACCACTTACTGTATCATTCCTGAAATCATATTCTTCCAACATAGGGTGATCCAAATCATTTGGCAGGCACCGTTGCTTTACATCTTCAACCTGTAATTTCATGAAAAGAATGATGAAACATTTTGTGAGAGATCTAAGGACAAGGATAGCGCCCAAACCAGCACTCTTAACGCTCCCTGGTTCCTCACAAAATCGATGTGGGTTTCTTCACCATTCAAACACCTCAAACGTCCGCATAGTACCCCCTACTAGATTAGTTTTCAATCATTACTATATTTTCTTTAGAAGCCAGAAACCAACAATGACAGAAAAAAGTAGATACTGGTAATTTCCTGAAAAAACGATGTGTATGCCCACATTCTGGTGGGAAGAAATGTACTAAATAAGTATAAATATACTGATATCAGAAAGAAAGAAAGAGTTATGCTGCTGCAGAAGAAAAACTTGGTATCATGAGAGACACTTACAGCACAACTTTACACTGTTCTTTCTCAACAAATAAACGAGGCAGAATTCCATTTTTAGCTGAACATATAGAAGAAATCAAATCAAAAATAATCCTCGACACATTGGACAAGAATATTTCATTGGCACCATGAATAAACCTAGTATGGGCAGCACAATTCACCTGAGAAAGATCAATTTCAAATGAATGGGTCTCTTTTTCCTCTGCTGCAGCAGCCAATTCAGCTTCAGTTATCAGCTCCTCATGACCTGCTCTCATCTCCCCCAATGCTTTGCTAACCGTAAATCCGTCCGTTCCATCCACATGCAGAGCCAGCATTAGAAATAGGTTGAAAGGCATACAAGAACATCATGACTACAGCATCACACGACACACAGAACAGACAAAGATGTGATTGCTTAGACTACAGCAGTATTAGTAATTAGAAAAATATTGCATTGTATTTCAACCTGTACCACCAGAAAGCACAGCACATGAAGTTACAATCCGCACATGACACATACCTCATTGACAAGCCTTGCCTTATCAATAACATCATCCTTTAGTAAAGTCCTCAAAACCTAAATATGGGATGGAAAATATCAGAGATGTCACAGAGAGGAAAAAACCTAAACACTAGTATGGCCCAGTTAAACATTAGCCTTGCCTCTGGAAAAGGGGATTCAATAAAGTAACGGTTCTTCTTCAGCACAAGCTTTACTTTGCCATAGTTTGCAGTAGAAGCATGTATAAATTTCTATCATATCATCAGGAAGCTGAGTTTTGGGTAACTTATTCAACACCGTGACTATGGTCTCTGTATCTAGACCAACAGATACTGCTGCATACAAGGAGTGCGGCGTCAAGTTGTACTCGTGCATGGACTCGGGCCTGCAACAATCACAAACAATGAACTCAAAATTGAATCACTTGAGCCAAAATGAAAATCCAAATCACAAAAAAAAAAAAAAAAAAAAAAAAAAAAAAAAAAAAAAAAAAAAAAAAAAAAAAAAAAAAACAAAACAAAACAAAACAAAAAGAAAGAAAAAGAAAGAAAGAAAGAAAGCAGAGCTCTGCTAAATCAAATAACAAGCAAAAAGGCTCGGCAATGGCAATAAGGAAATCATATGCCTGCCTGTAAAGAGGTGAAAAGGTCTCCAGGAAAATACGACCATCGGAGCATGCCCACAGAGGCCGATTTTGGTGATCAGGTTTCAATACCAGTTTGGTGTAATCCGTCTTCTTACCCTCCTGACATTCAAATCAAATCTACAAGTCATTTCTCTATTCTCATAGCCATAATTCATCCCAACGCTCCAATTAAGAAAATAACAATAATGTAGGACCCCATCCCAAGAGACGAGTTCAATCCCAAAAAGCTATTCTCCTAAAGACTAGTCCCAATCAAGGAGACTCTCTCAAACTTCAAGAACCATTCCGTACCTTTTTTATGGAAACAATGTGGCTTTCCCCACCACCAAAACACACGCTAAACCTAGCGGTTAGGTATCCAGACGGACCCAACTCTTCATTACATCAGTATGGACTTTTGGACCTCATCAAACAAAGCTATTCTCTCGAGGACCTCATCAAACCCATTTCCCTCTACCCTCTATATCCGCAATTCCCTAAAGCGACACTCCCAAAAGTTCGGTCTAAATTAAAGAGAGAACCATTCCACAATTTCTCAACAAATCCATGCTCCCCACCTCGTAACAAATAGAAAACAGGAAAACAATAACAACAACCCCGACATTCTCGTCATGAATTGGGTCCGGGAGGGCGATACTCACAAGGAACCAATTTTATCAAAAATTCGAATAGAAGTTCCACTAATGTATATCTAACACCAACATTGTAACGAATACAATAACACTGGACAAAAAAGGGGAAAAAAATAACAACCTTGTGGCTCATAATTCTCGTTCACCCATTCCTCACCAGTATACATCTCCATATCATGATCCTGAAAACAAACCCAACCCAATCACAATCAGACCCCACCCTCAACCAAATTCAAACCCATTCCCAAAAATCAACAAAATTAGAATCGCGGGGGGTCGGATGACCACCGCCACCGCTCTTCTCACCTGATGATCAACATAATAATAATCGTTTTAATCACAAGATTGATTGGCAAAGAGAATACGAAGAATTGGGAATTGATTGAAATGGGATTAGGGTATTCCGCACCGGGATATCCCATGATTGGACAAGGAACGAACACGAAGTTCCTAGCTTGAGATTTTGGAATCAATTTATTTGAATAAAAATTTGGTGTTTTCAATCAAATCAAGATGAAATGAGGGGGTTTCGAAGATGATGGAGCCGACAGCGAAGTCTCCGGCGACGAGGTGGTCGACGAACACGGTGAATGCTGTGACGCTTTGTTGTTGTTGTCGCCCCGAAGCTTTGGTATTCTTTGCTTTGAACATTGAACTCCGCGGTGGCTATTTGACGAATTGCATCGAACCACCGTGATTAGTTAACATTAGGTTATGCACCCGCACAGTCCTGCATGAGCATCATCAATTTGTGGATTGAGAGTTAACATAAGATTTAATAAGATTTTAAAAATTTATTAAAAAATATATATTAAATAAGATATAATATTTTTTTTCAATTTTTAATAAGAATTATTTTACTTTAGAAAAAATATAATATTTTATTGATTAAAATGAATCACTTTATTAGAATAATATTAATTCAAAAACATGCCATCAAGTTACACCATCTCACATAATATCATATAATATATATTCTTAATTTATCTATTTTTTATTATAATGTCCAGTATAACAAATCCATTCTCGTCCAGCAGTTAGGATATCTACCTTTCACCCCGGAGATCTAGGTCCGATTACCGGCAATGCAATCTTAATAATTTATTTTATTAATATAGAGATTAAACCCTTTTTATCCACTTGCTTTTTGTCCTTTTTGACCGCATTGCGTGTATCTCTCTAATTAAACAGGGATTTTGAGTTTGATTCCCCGGCTGCGCTTGGCATCTCCTCGCCATCCCCTCATTTCACTGGCAAGAGAGAGTACGCAGAAGAAGAAGATGAAGTATGTTTTGGTGACGGGCGGTGTGGTGAGGCTAAGTAAAGGAGTGACTGCGAGTAGTATCGGCGTTGTTCTCAAAGCCTGTGGGCTTCGAGTCACTTCCATCAAAATCGGTGAGTATCATTTTTTTTAGGGTTTTGATGATTTTTTGGTGTTGGGTTTTTGGTGTTGCCTCCATCGAATTCTGGGTTGTGCTGAAAATGTCGCATTTCTTTTTCTTTTTTTTATTGAAAGTTTGGTGATTTTATAATATTTGAGGATGATTATATTTGTAATACTGCGAGATTTGTTTAGTCCCCATCACAAGTCGGTTCTGTTTGTCGTGCCTTTTTGGTATTCTGATGATCTCATGTTAATGGGTTTTTGGAATGGAGTTCTGGGTTGTGTTCAATATGTCACATTTCTGAAAATTTGAATTGAAAGTTTCGTGCTTCGTGATATTTGTGGATTATTATCAATTTGAATTCTGCAGAAGTTTGTGAGTGTTTCCTTGCGCAATCAGTTTTGGTTGGGTTATCTGTTGTGTTGATATCCTTTTCGGAATGAATACTAGGTTGTAATACAAATGTCAATTTCATCATCGAGTTGTACCCGAATGCTGTTTCTTTGTTGGGATATTGTTTTTTGTGTATTTGTTTTTGTTCTTTTTCTTGTGAGGGCATCGAGAAACATTCTTGTTAGCAACAGAGGCACGTAAAACTGTGTATGCCTCAAAACTGAATTTTGCTAAATTAGGTTAATCACCTTCACAAATCAGTTTCATTTTGGTCTCTCTGATGATTTTGTGTTGACGGAATTTGAAAATTAAATTCCTGGTTGTGCTCAAAATGTCACCTTTTGTCATGCTATCAATGGAGAATGCTAATATATGGGAAGTATGATTCCAAAAAAACGGGAAATTGCTTACTTGCTTGGTGGTATTCGAGGTAGCTTGAGAAGGGTTTGTGTGAGAGTAGAATGGTTGTTTATGGGAATGCTGTGTAGAATGGTTGTTTATGGGAATGCTGTTGATGTGGCTATCATTCTTGAGTTCTCTGAAAGTTTCGAATTATTAGTGTGGAGTAATTGGATATGGGAATTTTGGTTTGCCTAAAAAGGGGTGGTGATAATGAATGGGGTTGGGGTGCCACTTTGTAGTTGGGATTTTGATGGGATGCATGTTAGTTGTGGAGGGCTTGGTTCATTCTTGGATAGAAAATGGCGTTGCAATGTCATGGCTTTGGCTCTGGGCCTCTGGCTATGCTTTTGTTTTGTTTTGTTTTTGTTTTTTTTTTTAAATTGTGGCCATCGTTTCTGCAGAGTTCGAACTGAAGAAATTTAGAAACCTTTAATGGTGGGATTTGTTGGTTAGTGTAGTTGGGAAAGATTAGGGTGTGGGCCTCTGTGACAATTTTGGTCTAGTCATAATATCTAGTTGTTTCCTCCAATTATTTCGCTTGTGTAAGATCTTGCAAAGTTGCTAAGTTGTTAGTGGAGTCAGTCGACGGCCACAAACGTGAAATCAAGGCATGTGAAAGGTATAGGATGAAGTTTGTGGCTTCAGTCGAGGTCCTGGTTTTTTGCTTCAGTTGGCACTTGGCTGCGCTTAGCCTACTTCCTTGTTTTAGCCTATAATATGAAAAGAGAACTACGAGAGATCTTGCAAAACCATGTTAGGAACAGTGATGATCCTGTTTAGAAAATCTAACACAGAAGAAAGATTCACTCATCAATACTTGTATCCCCACCAGAAAAAAAGCTTGCTGAATTTGTCTCTCGTCCCTTAATTCTTAGTACCAACGTGCTAATTATATCATCTATCATATAAAAAGGCTAAAAACACCGTAAAAACAATCTCAAATCTCTTCAAAAAACAAGAAACTATCAAAATCGCCTTGAAATGACCTTAAAACACATAAAAACACATGAAAAGGTCAAAACACCATCAAAACAACTCAAATCTCTTCAAAATACTAAAAACCAAATGAAAAGTGGTGATTACACAAAAAAAGCCGCAGTGGAATATTTTGATATCAGACTATTGTTCCTAGCATTGCTTTGTCAAAGTAATGGAGTTCTTCTTTAATCTCTAGCTGGTTGTTTGGGTTTCACCGGCAAGCTGCTGTAAAATGAAGTCTTTTCTTTGTGCTTTGCTTCTTCTTAGACAGTTTTACCTATCTGCCTTCCACTTGTGTTCTGTTATAACAGAATTCTTGTGAACTGTTGCACTTTTGAGAAAATTGATCTCTTCCATATTCATTACTATCTGGATATGATTTAGTAGCGTGTTGGTTTTTATGTTATGCATTGTTTGTTATATGTTCCTGCAAGGGTGTTGTGTTATCATGTATCAAAGGAAATCGTGATCTTCCAAGTTCAACTGTAAAAGGGCCATGTAATGGCATTTTAAGCTGAATAATGAACTTATGATGTTAGTATTATACTTTCTTGGCAATCAATTTCTTTTATGACTTTTTTATTTTCTTTTATTTTTTTCTATCGAGCTTTGAGCTTTCTCTTGATTCTCCACCGAGTACTTCCTTCTTTTTTCGACTTTGCCATCTTCGTACTCTTGTTTATATTACCTAACAAAAAGTTTACCACACCCTTACGTTTTCTGTTTGACAATGTGTTGTACTTTACTTTGTTCTTGTTTCGAGGTGAATTTTATCTGGATTGTGGTTCACATATGTTAATTGAGTGATTTTGACAGAAGTTTGGTAATAGTTTCCCCTCTTTGCAGACCCATTACTGAATACTGACGCTGGCACTATGTCCCCTTTTGAGCATGGGGAGGTTTTTGTTTTAGACGATGGTGGAGAGGTTTCTTACTGATTCTTGTCGGCTTTTATTATTTCTTGTGCAAGCTTCCAGCATATTTACTTGCAGGGAAAGAGCTTCTTGAATAGGATCCTATTCATTCAGTTGCCAGCATTGCGTTTAACATTTCCGTGATAATCACATGCTTTAAGTTTGAAATTTCACATTTTCTTTTTGAGCAAAGTTATTCATATCAGCATCCTAACTCAAAAAAGTTCCCCGTATATTGTTATTAACATCAACACAGGAATATACATGTAGCGACTCAACCTATTAAAGATTTTCGGTCAAGGAATTGCCTTTAGTAACTTACCATCCCAAGATTTTAGAATAGTAACCTGCAACGAAAGAAGAAGATGTCAATTCCATACAAGCATGCATTAAATATACAAGAGTTTTTAAAGCTTACAACATCCCAAAGAAAAAAATGTTCTAGTAGCCTTCCAAAATATTACATCTTAACAAGTTCAATAAGTTAACTTAAAAACATGAACTAAAAGGTTCAAGGTGCAACACCCGCATCACTAGCGTTGCTAGTTCTTGTTCGTGTCCTTAGGGCGAGAGGATCCCATGGAGGACACGGAGGAGGAGCAGGAGGAAGAGCCCATGGAGGAGCCGAAGAAGGAACCCATGGAGGATTTTGAGGATGAGGTATGATACTATCACAATGAGTATATGCTAGTAGATGAGGAGATACAAGGGTCGAGTGAGTATAACCCATTGACTCCACCCGTATTTTTACACGAGGAGTTCCCTCTATTACTTACCAGGGCTAAAGAACCTGGCCCATCGAGCAGGATTGATCTGCCAGGACCATCGACCAAGATTGATCAGGCAGGCCCATCGACATTTGCTCAGGTTCCACCAGCGGATAATGATGACATAGTGTTGGTTGATATCGAGATAGACCCAACCTCCTTGACCGTTCGACCTTAGTTTAGGTAATAAGCTTAGTTTATTCATCAGACTCGCAAGTGTTGATTTATGCTACTTTACTTTTAGCCAAGTTTTTCTCTCAAAATCAGCCAGTTTTCAACCTCAAAAACACAAGTGAAAGAGCACATATTGAAGGTGGAAAGTTGAATTGAGGTTTGAGGGAGCACCTTCAAGGTCTAAGGAGAAGAAAAAGGTGAAAATCTTCATTATTTGACACATTTCTTGAACTCTTTTGGCCTTGACACTCTAAGTTACGAATTTTCACTTAACAAAGTCTTTCTCAAGCGTCAAACACAACCAAATCAAAGGAAATTTCAAGCAAGAGATCCAACAACTTGGAAGAAAGGGAGTCCTCAACTTCAACATCCTTTCCCACCTTACGCCACCATCCTCTTAACAACCTTGACCCCACTAAGTAAGTGAACTTTCTTGGAATGTACGTGTGTTCTTAGCCTCCTAACATTCTCAACAAAATGCATGTAGAGTTATGCAAAGATCTAAGCCACCATGTGATGTATTTGTGAAAAAAATGATGAAAATGCATGTCTTCCTTCATTAAACCTCTTGTACCCTTCCACATATCTTCTTGTTAACTCATTTCATGCTTGTAACCATATATTTCATTGCTATTTAGAGCCTTAAGATGCTGGTATTGTGATAAATGTGATGAATTTCGGACATGAAAGGCTAGAAAACACTATGATTTGATGGAAATGGTTGCTTGAGGCAATCTAATGTGTGAAATGAGGTTGCATGTGCTATATGGATAAGTTAGACTTAAGATTGAGACGTAAACATGATGGTTTATGCTCATAAGTTTCTGAAATTTGATGAAAATGCTTAATTTGTATGAAAAGCGTTATGAAAGTGATAGAAAATTACTTCTTGACTTAGTACAAATAATGCCCAAGGCTTGCATGTGTTTTTCGGTGCTTTTTCATCTATGGGGTAGTTGTTATTCACGTCAAAAACTGTGTATAAGTTACTGATTTTGATGAAAATCATGTAAATATGGGTTATTTTGGCTACCTCTTAGGATAATAGCATTGGTTTTTAGTTGTAATGGATCAATGGGGAGAAATAGGTTACAAATGAATGTTAAAAAATCGTATAATGTAAAAGATGTTCGTGTCTTGCCTTAAAGTTGTCGTGTGTAAAGAGATTTTATTGGAATCCTTAAACTCCCATTCCCTTGGTAGTGAGTTCAAGGGCTTGACACTCATCATCTCATCACACCTTCGAATGATGTATGCTTTTATAGCGTTTAAAAAAGTTTGAACACATAGTCAATGCATCATATCTTGTGTTCTGGCTTGAGCCTTTCTTATGAGAAATTGTGACGGTCCATATAAGGATATCCTTGATATTGAGTCGTGGCCTTAAAAATAAGGAAATCATGTCCCCATAACATATTAATTGGTGACGAAACAACAACTCCGCAAGATGAATTCCTTGTTGAGATATTATAACTCACGAGTTATAACAATCGGCAGCCACTTCCGATCCTCTCTAGCCTTCACCTTCATTTTATTCTCCCATTGCCCAATGTACTCGATCTCGGTATGCTCTTTCCAATTTTATGTCTTCTCATACTTTATCATCGCAATTGTCTGCTTTTGTGTCTTCTCTTGTGTCTGTACATGTTCCAGGTAATGTGTAGGAGGCGTTGGCTCATTCGGATTGGGCTCGTGCTATGGAGGAGGCGATGGAAGCCTTATATCGCAATAAGACTTGGGATCTAGTGTCGTTGCCTTCGAGGAAACAAGTAGTTGGGTGTCATTGGGTGTTCGTGGTCAAGTATCTTTCGGATGGTTCAATTAAACGCTTAAAGGCGCGTCTTGTTACGAAAGGCTTTACTTATACTTATGGTATTGACTACGATGAGACCTTTTCTCCGGTTGTCGAGATTCCTTCCATCCGTATTCTTATTTCCTTGGTAGCCCGATTCATTGGCCTCTTTATCAGCTCGATGTTAAGAATGTCTTTCTGAATAGTGTTCTTCACAAGGAGGTATATATGGAACAACCATCAGGGTTCATTGCTCAGGGGGAGAAGGTGGGTTGTCTGCTCAAAGCACTATATGGACTTACATAGTCTCCTCGTGCTTGGTTTGATCAATTTAGTGATGTAGTTGTTAGGTTTGGTATGAAGAGGTGCAGTGTGGATCACTCAGTATTCAGTATATCTTTTCCTGCGGCATTGGTCCTTGTTGTCGATGTTGATGATATTGTTGTCACGGGAAGTGATGCTGATGATATTAATCGACTCAAAAGATTTTTGCAAGTAGAGTTTAATACTAAAGATATGGAACTTCTTCGATACTTTCTGGGCATAGAAGTCCCGTATGCTAGTGGCAATATCATTTTGTCCCAATGGAAGTATACTCTGGATATCCTCAAGGAGGGAGACTTACATGATGCTAGACCTAGTGACACGGCTATGGATCCCAAAGCACTGCTTCTATCTTTTTGGGATCAACAAAAACGCCACCGTTTGACACGACATGACCCAGAAACGATACTTCCTCTAACCAGAGAATCACATTTGATAAACTTCGCATGTAATTTCTGAGTGTGAAGCGTCTGCAAGGTGATCCTTAGGTGTTCCTCATGTTCAACCTGACCCTCGTGTTTAACCTGACTTTTGGAATAGACGATGATATCATCTATAAATACAATGATGAAAGTATCTAAGTAGGGTTTGAAAACGCGATTCATGAGGTCCATGAAGGTTGCTGGTGCATTTGTCAACCCGAAATACATCGCTTGAAACTCATAATGCCCATACCTTGTTTGAAAGGCTGTCTTTGGAATATCTGACTTCTTCACCCTCACCTGATGTTATCTAGACCTTAGATCAAGCTTGGAGAAGACTTGGGCACCCTGTAACTGATCAAATAGATCGTCAATTCGGGGCAAGGGGTATTTTGTTCTTTCAAGTCACTTTATTGAGTTCTTGATAGTCGATCAACATCCTCATCGACATATCCTTCTTCTTCATGAACAAGACTAGAGCTCCCCACGGTGAGACACTAGGTCGAATATATCTCTTGTATAGAAGCTCTTGCAGTTGTGCTTTCAATTCTTGCAATTCTACTGGAGCCATTCTGTAAGGTGCCTTCGAGATCGGCGTAGTTCCAGGTAACAACTCAATCTCGAATTCAGTTTATTTGGTAGGAGGTAGTTCGGGTAGATCTTCTGGAAACACATCGACAAAATCTCACACAACTTGGACGTCAGCTACGGATGTTACAACCAATCGCGCATCCACGATATGTTACAACCTTCGCCAGCATGCTCTGTGCTTTAAGTTCTTTTTTTATTAAGATTACATCTCTTTCGATCTTTGCTACCTAACCTTAAGAGTACATCTCCCCCTTCTAATCCCAAAAATGAGATGGTTTTGTCATAACAATCCACCTTTTCACGGTGGCTGGCTAACCAATCCATTTCGAGAATGACATTGAATTCAGTTGTTGGTAGTAAAATGAGTTCCACAGGCAATTCATAGTCTTGCACTCCTATTGAACAAGGTTTGACTGCGAAGTTTGCATTAAGCACTCTTCCCATTGGTGTTGCTACACAAAGGGCATATTGAAGGGGTCGTGGGTCAATATTCAAGGAAAATAGCAAAGCCAGTATACACAAAGGAATTTGTAGAGCTAAGACATATCAAAACATGAGCAGGAATTCCATTAACAAGCAAGGTACCTTCCACTACAGCATTCGACGCACGAGCTTGTTGTTTAGTCATAGTGTAGATCCTTGTCTCCTCTTGAGGTTTCTTCCCTGTAGTTACCTTCTTTAAATCTGCTTGTTTCTTCTTGTAGGCATTCGTCATGTGCCCCTTCTTGTGATAATAGTACAAGAGGTTCTTAAGGCTTAAGGCTCTTGAGTCTTTTATGTCCAAAATTCATCACATTTATCACAAGACCAGGTTCTTAAGGCTCTAAATAGCAATGAAATACATGGTTACAAAGATGAAATGGGTTAAGAAGGAGATATGTGGAAGAGTACAAGAGGTTTAATGAAGGAAGACATGCATTTAATCATTTTCCCCACAAATACGTCATATGCAAGCTTAGATCTTTGCATAACTCTACATGCATTTCGTTGAGATGTTAGGAGGCCAAGAACACAAGTATATTCCAAGAAATTTCGCTTACTTATTAGGGTCGAGGTTGCGAAGTGGATGGTGGCGTAAGGTGGGAAAGGATGTTGAAGTTGAGGACTCCCTTTCTTCCAAGTTGTTGGATCTCTTACTTGAACACTTCCCTTGATTTGGTTGTGTTTGATGCTAGAGAAAGACTTTGTTAAGTGAAAATTCGTAGCTTAGAGTATCAAGGCCAGAAGAGTTAAAGAAATATGTCAAATAGTGAATATTTTCACCTTTTTCTTCTCCTTAGACCTTGAAGGTGCTTCCCCAAACCTCAATTCAACTTTCCATCTTCAAGATGTGCTCTTTCACTTATGTTTTTGAGGTTTAAAACCGGCGTATTTTAGAGAGAAACTTGGGTAGAGAAGAAGTTTGATGAATGATAATAAAGGTGAAAAGGTTCTTTAGAGAGAGGTTTATTTGAATTTGGTTTGAGTGTTTTGTGGCTGATTTTGTGCGTTTAAGGGCTTGATTTCATGTGATGAATGATGTGGGAGGGAATAGGAAGTGACATTAAGCAAGATAGCATGCCAATGATAAGTTGCACACTTGACCAACCCCTTTTCATGCATTGTTGAGCCTACATTAGGTCTATTTAAGTGCAAAAATCAGATTTTTATAACCCTAGTTAATAGATTCTCTCTCTTTTTTTATTTCCTTTTGTGTGGTTATGAGAGTGTTAATTGTTACACATTAACTTTGTTGCATTAAGCCACCAAGAGTTTACAATATGTATTACCTTGGTTATTCTTTTTAAGTTTAGGGATGTTACAATGCTTCTGGTGTGCCATATTCTTATTTTACTTATTGGACTCCTATTGTTATTTTGTTTGTTTCTTCGGTCTTCCTTATATGGCCCATATGCATGATCCTTTGTAAAAACTAAGAAATGAAGGTTTACTGCAAATAAAGCTTTCATTCGTACACTTCTAACCCTTTCATGTACTAACTTTGTATGATTCATGTTTAAGGTTGATCTAGACTTGGGTAACTACGAGCGATTCTTGGATGTGACTCTTACAATAGACAATAACATTACTACTGGAAAAATATATCAGGTAAGAAGACTTGAAGCCTTGTGAAGTTTACTGACCTTCATTACCCAATAATATTGGGTAAGGCATTGTAACCTACTTTATCTGTGACTTATACAGTGTTCTAGAGAAAGAACAAAAAGGTGGTTATCTTGGGAAGATTGTACAGGTGATGCTGCAGGTTATATGCTGCATTGGTGAAAAAGGAGTCTGCTGTCTGTGAACGCAAACATTATCTACTTGTGTTTTTCTTTTCATTCAGGTTGTTCCTCACATAACCGATGCCATTAAGAGTTGGATAGAAACAGTCACTGCCATCTCTGTTGATGGAAAAGAAGGCCCAGCTGATGTATGCGTAATAGAGCTTGGTGGCACTGTAGGTATATGATTGGACACTAGCATTGAGCTAAATACACAAGTTACATTTCTGCAGGTTGGGAACTAATATTGTTCCTTCACTGCATTAGGTGATATTTAGTCAATGTCGTTCATCGAGGCTCTCCGGAAACTATCTTTCTCCGTAGGTTGGTTAAAGTTTTGTTTATATCACCCCTCCCATCCCCTGGTCGCATTATTATATTCATTTATGGTTTTTTAGATGCTAAGATGACAATCCAACTTCCCTTTTGCTCTTCTTTATGACACGTTTGGTTGAATACCATGAACTAACTAACAGACTTGTATCCATATTCAGGACGAGATAACTTCTACCTTGTTCATGTTAGCCTTATACCAATGCTAGGCGTAGTTGGAGGGCAAGTAATTCTTTACTCCCTGAACATCTTTTACTCCCTGAACATCATAGTTTTCATCTTTGTAGTAGTTCCTTTTATCAGGTTTCTTTCAACAAATAGTATTTTGGTTTATGAAATCTTGAAAGGGTTTATTTCATGCTTATATAAGCTTTTCATGCAGAAAACAAAGCCTACACAGCATAGTGTGAGAGAGCTAAGAGCTTTGGGTTTGACTCCTCATCTATTGGCATGCCGTTCTGCTCAGGTTTGTTATTTCCATTCATGTTGACACTTGACACCTAAGTATTTACTTACTGTGGAATACACTTTATGGTACTCCCTCCATTCCAAATTAGATGCAACTGTTTGACCCGGTACGGAGGTTCATGCCTTTTAATTTTTATGGATTGAAAACAATATTTTTATAGTCATAATGAGGTTTATTATTACAGTTGAGAGAGCAGGTAGTGGGTGTAGTGTAGTAGAGTTTGATTGATTTGGTATTTTTTTAGATTAAATGTTTGGCAAAAGAGAAAATGTTGCAAGTACTTTGGGATAACTCATAGAAAAGTGTTGCATATATCATAGGATGGAGGGAGTATTTCGTACTTGGGGAGCAAAAAGTATTAAACATATCAGCTCTATATCTAGGGTCGAATGTTCAGAAGGATAGGGATATAAGATTTAAATTGGTTTTTAATGAAGAAAAAACAGTGCTACGAAATTGGGAGTTTAATGTGCTAAGCGCTGATGTGCCTACTAACCTTGATGGCAATAAGGTGGTTGTCCATATGTTTGTTTTTTTATACAAACTCATCTTGTAGTAAGGTTGGGAGTTATAGAAGCAAAAATGTTTAGGTTAGTTGCATGGATTATAGGCATAGGAAGTATCGAATCTGAAGTGACATCACAAAGAGGTGATTCTAATGACCCCTGTAGAATATAACCTGAGAATGTTATGGTGGAGCTCATGTGGTAATATGAATCAGAAGTCCTGTAATTGTAAAATATAACCCATTTTATTGGAAAGTATGCAATTTTAGTAACAAAGAGGGAGAAGAGTTTGAAGGAAGCTATGAAGCATGGCATCATCCCAACCATGTGGCTGATTTATTACTATAAACTTGTAGGCCCTTTTTTCCTTTTAATGTTGCATATAATATTTGTGCCTTCGATCTAGCTTTTGCCTCAAGTCATCTGTTTGTCCCTTTGTAGATTCCTCAATTAAGGTGTTAGTTTGTTGCCTTCCTTAAATCACATTCATGTACTCAATATAATGTACATTGTAAAGTAGAACCAATTTGGCTAGTTCATGGGCTACTTGTTGGTTATGACTTCTATTAATCCTCTGTTGTTTTTCCTTCACTTTCTTGGCTACTTCAGCCATAATTCGTCTTTGTATATTGAAGCCTTTGCTGGATAATACGAAGGACAAGCTATCACAGTTTTGTCATGTTCCGATATTGCGATCTCATTAAGCCTTTTTTTTCGTTAGATAGTTCATGATGGATGGATGTAGGATTGACCAATGTAATTTTCAACTCGTAAACAACAAGTGCACTGGTCGCGTAATAATCGGTAAATAAATATCAGATTGTCGAATCCACAGAGATTGTGTAAACAAGTATCAAAATTATGTTATTCTCGTTTTATCTAGACAATGAAATGATTGGTGATTGTCTAATTAATACAGATTAGATATAATGAGTAAGAAGCGGTTAAGGCTTAGGTTGTAAATCCATTTCAATGTAGTATTATTATAGCTATGACTTATATTCTCATGTAACAACAGAATTTCTTGAAACCATTAATATTCTCCTTCGATCAATATTAATGTTATTATTGTTTAACAACCCATATTATCTCTAATATGAATTTAGGAAAACGTTAATGCATTAAGTTTTGTGAAATCCTTTTAGTTTTCGACATAAGAATATGACATCTATCCTATAAGTGCTACATGTATCAAGTTATATATTTCTATATCAACTTAATCCACGGTGTTTATTACTTGAGCATTCATACAATATCTCATTTCGGTCTCAATTGTACGACATATATCATTCAAAAAGTGATCAATCTTATGAAAGCATTAAGAACGTAATATCCATTTAATCATGAGTTATATTAATCATGAACTTAATAATAATGCATATTTATGAATTTAGCAAATCTTTATCTTAGCTTGTTGGAGTTTAGTTTATGATTTTAATGTTTGGAGAACAAGACATAATATTTAATGAACCAATCAACATTAATTTTAAAAGAATAGAATTAGAAAAAATGCACCAATAACGAATTAGACCGAATGTGGCCCAGTGAAATGACTAATGGGCTTGAAGCCTAATACTCCTTCAAACCCTAACTCCTCTCCTTCTCCTCCCTTCCTTCTTCCTTCTTTTTCCCTCACCAAAGCCGTCGCCTATCCCTTTCTCCTTCCTTCCTTCCTCTTCCCTTCAAACACCACCCCAGCCTCGCCAGCCATCTGCCGCCGCGCTCGTCATCGTCGTAATTCAGTCGTCGTCTCACTCAACAGCGTCACGTAGCCCAACACCGTCGCACGGAGCGCGTAGCCGTCCACCTCGCCTCGTCTTCGTTGTTTCCCTCTCCTGATTTCAGTTTGGTTTGAAGAACAATGTTAGGTGTTAGATTTTTTCAGATTTGATACACTATCTTTTGTTATGAATCACCTCTCTATTTACACTCTAATCTATATGTACATGTATATCTCTCTATTTATAGTCTAATCTTATGTGTTAGATTAGTGTCATTGCCCTCCGTTTTTCTTCCCTTTTTAAAGATGGATTCGTCTTTGTTTCTCCTCTACTTTGATTGAATATTGAATGAGATAGGTTGGTTGGCTGTGCATGAGATGCATTTTTTCATGGTTGGTTGCGCCATTTGTTGGACTGATTTGGCGTGATGCTTCATTTGTTGATTGTGCACGATTTCTTCAATATTTGCTGCTGGACTGTTGTGCGGTGATAGCAGCTATTCGATGAATGTGAACAACGACTGAATGTTGAATGGCAGCGGTTGAATGTGGCGGGCGTGATGGTGGTGGCTTGGCTGCGCATGAGTTTTTGGAAAATAGAGGAGTGGTCTTGGGCCTAAAGTGTTGGGCGTGGATTTGGGTTAGGCTTTGTTGCTGGGCCGCTTTGTTTTGTATTAGCCTTCAAATAGTATGGGATTGTAATAAATGGGCTGGATTGTTGGGCTTTTGTTGTTGGATCACTGTAGCATAATGTTGTTTTAATAATTTGATCCTGAAATGTAAAAATAACCATATTCAATATATTTTTCATCACAAATGGTAAGTAATAGATGGTTAAATTCACATAAAAATGATCTCGATCAAGGACCATCTCCAAATGAGAGGATTTATGCTACCTTTTTTTGTTGTAGGCGGGAAATATTCTTAATATCCATGATGTTCGAAATATTTGGCATGTTCCTCTCCTGTTAGTTGCGAGTACGGTCCAACCTGTTCATAACTTCGTATACCCGCTTTGCCTCTCAATTGGCTTATTGTCTTTTGTATAATTATGCCTTTGCTTATACTGTCTCATGTATGGCATTCTAGAGTCAGAACGTGCATTATGCAATCCTTAAGCAATTGAACCTTCTCAGGTATTTTTGCTGTTTTTCTTTCTTTCTGTCTTTTTTTCTTTTCCTTTTGAAGGCTCGATGAAAATATGAACTGGTTCCATACATACGGCACCTTTTTTTTTCCTTTGAGATGGCTGTGAACTCTGGTGAGTTTTGTTGTTTTCTCTATCGAGCTTTCGGGCTTCTTGTATGAAGAAATACAGGGTAAGCAATGCAGATGTTTTCTAACTTATAATTGGTTCTTGCGAATGTAATCACCCCAAGTAATATCTTGGTAGAAAGCGAGATCAATTTGATGAATCATGATGAATGGAGTGTTGTAAAAGTTGCCAAAGTCCTCTCTTAAGCCTGTGGTGATGAATGCAGTCGTGTGGGCACGCTGCATTATCCTTGGCGCTTCAGACACTTTTTTCTGTCTACATCTAAGAGTTGGCTCTTCAGACACTTTGTTTACACCTAAGAGTTCTTGCTTATGCATGGTGCTTTGTGATGTATTATACCTTCTGTTATCCTCGTTTGGTTCGGATATGGCCGGATCCGAGCTGGTGGTGCGTGGTGAGACAGTGACGTATCGTGGTGGTTTGCAGTGGGATTTGGTGGTGATAATGCGCAGGGAGAAAAGGAAAGTGGGAAAGTTGGGAGACCATCTTTTTTTTCTGTTTTTCTTTTCTTTACACTACACACCTGTAGACTACACACAACTTCTGTTGGAAACTAAATAGCACACACTACACCTAACATAAAACACGTGGCTATCTACTCCACATGAGGGATTACCAACTCACATGCTCTCCCCTAATCCTGGCATGACTCCAGATCACGAACATACATCAAATGGCGCAAAGTAGTTAGCTTAACACGTGACATTGTCTTTATCAGTGTGTCAACTCGCTGTTCTCTATTGAAGTGATACTTTGTCTCTATGTGCTTGCTGCGATCATGAAACACAAGATTCTTCATGAGGGCTATGGCGGACATGTTGTCCACCAGAGGGTCACTGGTTTTGGTTCAGTATTTGTCAGTTCACTGAGCATGTTCCTCATCCATAGAGCTTGGCACACCGCTGTTGTGCCTACCATGAATTTGGCCTCGCATGATGACAATGCGACGGTCTTCTGCTTCTATGAATTCCAGGACACCAAACTTTCATTGATGTAAAAAGTCATTCCACTTGTGCTTTTTCTTTCATCGTGGTCATCGGTTAAATCATTGTCCGTGTAACCGATGAGTGCTTCTTCATGGTGTCCTCTGACATAGACAAGAACATAATGAATTGTTCACTTCAAGTATCTAAGAATCTGTTTCACAACCTTGTGATGCATGACAGTGGGCCTCTCCATATACCTGCTTGCTATCCCGACGGCAAATGAGAGATCTGATCGTGTGTATAGAAGATACCTGAGACATCCAATGATGCATCTATACTCTGTGGCATCCACGGGGACTCCTTCTGAATCCTTGTGCAGCTGCAGTTTGGGCTCCATCGAATACTTGATGGCATTGCAATCAATCATCCCGAATTGTGACAATATCTTCTTGGCATAAGCTGACTGCTTCAGCTTTATCCGTCCTTCATTCTGCTCAACCTCAATCCCCAGGTAGTACGAGAGAATTCTCAAATTGCTCATCTCAAATTCTGTCATCATTTGTTGCTTGAAGATCTTGACTTCTCCAGTATTGCCTCATGTCACAATGAGGTCATTAACATATACTCCCACAATTAGAGCTGCATCTTCTTCTTTCCGAGTGTATGCGATCTTCTCTTGTGAGGATCTTGTGAAACCAAGTTCCTTTAAGCTTCTGTCTAACCGAGTATTCCAGGTTCGCGGAGACTGTCTAAGCCCATGAAGTGTTTTCGACAACCCGTACACCAAATACCTCTGACCTTGCACCTCAAACCCTTTCGGATGAGTGACGTAGACCTCCTACTCTAATTCTCCGTTGAGAAAGCTGATTTGACATCCATGTGGTGCATCTCCCAACTGCGGTTCGCTGCAACTGCAAGTATCACCCGAACTGTATCAAATCTTGCAACGGGTGCGAACACTTCTTCAAAGTTTATGCCTTGTCTCTGAACATACTCTTTAGTCACTAACCTAGCTTTGTGCTTGACAACCTGTCTGTCGGAATCCTTCAATTTGAACACCTATTTGAAACCAATAGGTCTATGGCCTGGTGAAAGTTCGGTCAGAGTCCATGTGTTGTTCTTCTCGATGGATTCTAGCTCTTTCTGCATTGCCTGATACAAAGCACTCTCAGCTGCTGCTTCTCGGTGGTAGGTTGGCACGTCAGACTCCAACATCATCAACTCATCTTCATCATCATCAAGAGCAACTTCTTTAGTGTTGGCGTAGATGTTTGTGATATCTCTGAGACGTATAGGATCAGTGTCGGGGGAATCTGAAACTTGTAATAAAGTATGCAAATTCGGGGTAGATAGACTTGTCTCTCCTGCCGCAAGTGACGAATCACCTGCACAAGCGGCTGACTCTAGTTCTGTTGTGCTTACCACGGGTGATGCAGACACTGTCACACCTTCTGGTTCTTATGTCGCCGGCTCGAAACTTGGACTATCACATAGGACAAACTCTGACAGTCCTCCATCAGTATCTGTACTCCAGTTCCATTCAAGGTTCTTCAGAAAGATCACATCTTTACTTACATGAAGTTTTTCTGAGACGATGTGTCTTACACCCTTCTTCCACTCCAATATAAACCATGGGTTGGCTCCGGTCATCCAGCTTCTTCAGATGTGGTACTGTTACCTTTGCATAAGCCGTGCAATCAAAGACTCTCAGGTGCTCGAGATGGGGCTTACGCCCAGTTCAAACTTCGAACGGGGTGCGCACTCCTAGCGCCTTTGTAGGTAGTCTGTTCAACAGGTACACTACATGTCTCACAGCTTCTCCCCAGAACTTGACTGGAATATGCATGCTCTTGAGTAAGGATCGAGCCGTGGCCATCACGGTCATGTTTCTTCGCTTTACCACACCATTTTGCTGAGGGTAATACGGTGCAGTGATATGCCTCTGAATACCCCATTCTTCACACAGCCTTATAAACTCTTTCGAGAGAAACTCTCCTCCACGATCCGCTCTCAGGGTCTTCACTTTGTGATGTGTGTGATCTGTCAAGTTCTCTACCAGAAGCTTGAATCTCTTAAAAACAAAACATGTTTCATCTTTTGTTTTGAGTGCAAAGATCCACATCCAACGGCTATAATCATCAACAATGAGGAGAAAATATGAGTTACTATCAAATGTGCATGGTGTGATCGGCCCACAAAGATCGGCATGCAATAACTCAAGCGGCTTCTTCGCTCTGTACGTAGTGAATAGGAGCCTGGTCTACTTGGATGTCAAACAAGTCTCACGGAGCTTGTTCGGATGTGACAACTTTGGAATTTCAAACGTCATCTGCTTCTCCCCCATGAGCTTCAATGTATAAAAATTGACATGACCGAGTTTGGCATGCCACAATCACGCTGGATCGTAGAGACTAGCTAGAAGACAGGCTGGTTTGGTTAACTCCAAACTGATCTTGTACAAACGATTTGATGTACGCTTCACGAACATCAACAACTTGCCGTTGTCATATACCCTCATGGCTTCTCCCACCATGTTTACCTCGATCCTATTCTGTCATCTGTTCAAGACTTATGATGTTAGTGCATAGCTTAGGAATGTAGTATATCTCATGGACGATTTGTTGGTCTTCATTCTTGTACTGAAACACGATCGTCCCTTTGCCTATGACCTGAACGATCGAGCTATCGCCAAACCTCACCTTTTCAATGATGTTCTCATCTAGCTCCTGGAACATTTCTCGTTGGCCTGTTATATGATTGCTAGCACCGTTCTCTAAGTATCAGATATTCATATCTGCTGTTTTCTTCTCACCATGATGAAATACACAACACCCTTCCTTCTCTGGGCTGTATGGCGTCTTGCTGCTCAATTGGTGTCTTTTCCGGAGACACGAAAAACAATAATGATGACTCGTCGTGTGTGGCATGTGTGTGCTGTTTCTCGTCGTTCTGTCGCTTACTACGACATTCAAAAGTATAATATCTCATCTTCCCGTAATTGAAACACTTGATGTGGCTGTTGCTGTTGGTGCCTCCCGCACCTTCTTGGCGTGCTACATCATTGCCGCCTCTGCCACCCTTTCTACGGTCACATTCACGCCAGTGGCCTCAAATCGAAGTTAGCCAAGTTTCTGATCCGCGACGACTTTCCTGTTGTACGGTCGGTCCGAGATCGAACCGTTGATTCGCAGACGCGGAATAAGGAGATCGTGGATCACGAGCGAAGGAGGCAGATCGAGGCGAAGTTGATCGAGCAAGGCTACGATGAATCCGAGATCGTTATCGAGTCTTCTGTGGCGAGGCTTCCGTTTGTGGTGGTCGGGGAGAGCGGTGGTAGTGGTTTGTGGCGGCGTTGGCTGTGGTGGTTGCTTGGAATTGTGGCTGTGCGTCGTGTCGTCGGGCGGATATCTCCTCTTCTGCACGTGGGCCGGTGAGTCCTGTGCTCTGATACCAGATGTTATCCTCGTTTGGTTCGGGTATGGCCGGATCCGGGCTGGTAGTGCGTGGTGAGACAGTGACGTGTCGTGGTGGTTGGCAGTGGGGTTTGGTGGTGATAATGTGCAGGGAGAAAAGGAAAGTGGGAAAGTTGGGAGTCCGTCTTATTTTTCTGTTTCTTTTCTTTACACTACACACCCTTCACACACCACTTCTGCTGGAAACTAAATAGCACACACACTACACCTAACACAAAACACGTGGTTATCTACACCGCATGAGAGATTACCAACTCACACCTTCAACGTCAATTGAAATACTAGGGCAAAGCCTCTGAATGCTGGTTGTTTTCATGTTTCAGTGTTGCCCTCCTTATTTGCAAGAGTGGACCAATCGGGCAGAAAACTGTGATGGTCTTACTGATTCTGTGAGGACCGTTTCCAATTTCCCTCTCCCTCTGATGTACCCCACTTCACAGCATAAATTTTAAGTTTTTAATTCTGCAGGTCAGAATCGCTATGGTTGGAAAGTATGTTGGGCTCACCGATTCATATCTGTCTTTCGCGAAGGTGATCACTTAGCTTAGAGTTGTGGGTGATTTAGTCTTTGAATTGAAAATTTCAAGGCTGTCATCAGCGCAGTTTTCTGTGGTTAACTATCAAGTTTTTTTTTTTATTTTCCCTTCATATCCTAATTTACATTTGTGTAATCAGTGATTGATAGATGTCATATAGAAGTGTGATAAGGAGTTAACATAATGGATATGATTTCTTTTTTCTTGGTCAACGGACTGCTTTGTCTGTGGGTTCGCTGTTGGATTCCCAAAAAAAAAAAGGTAGGGAAAGACTACATTGCCAAGCGAACCATGTTGGAAAATGGTACACTCTAGCTTGAATAATTAAATTATCAGTTATACAACCTTGTTTAGGGTGTCTTATCTTGACGATTGTGATTTACACTGCAGGCCTTGTTGCATGCCAGCATTGTGTGTCCTCTGAGGCCATCAATCGACTGGATTGCAGCTTCGGACCTTGAAGATGAAAGTGCTAAACTGGTATAGCCTCTACCTCTTGTTAAACCGTTTAGGGCATGTTTGGTACCGTTGTTTCTGGTTATTTGTTTTCATTTCACTAACTGATGAAACAGATGTGTTTGGTATTGATTTTTATTTCTCACTTGGATGAAACAGAAGAAGAAAATAGAAAACCAGTACATATGGTTTTCAATTTCTGTTTCTTGTTTTCTTTGAATAAAACATTCGAGATTTCCTTTATAATAAAATATTTTACTCTATAAAGTGTTTCTGGTTTTTTATTTCTGTTACTAGTTTTCATAGTTTTGTGTAGCGATACCGAACAACCCCTTATTGTTTTTCTTCCATACATGTTACCTTGGAAAACCAGTAGTGCCCATTCGCATGTGGACAATGAGGACCATTAAAAACGGCAACACAGTCAACAGACTGGGTCTCCTTTGAGGCAGCATAGGCACTTAGCACTTGTTTGATCTCCTGACCTCAGAGAAATGGCCGTAGTGACAGTATGAATCTGTTCTCTTTTTAATGATCCGCTTGAATTATAATTTGCTTGCTGAAGATCCAATTTTTCTGTCCAAATCTGTCATGTAAGGTTGTGATTTGCCAAAGGAGCTTCATGAGTAGTTTATGCAGAACATGTGTATTTTATGAAATCACCCTTTATTTTTATGTTTTAACAGATTCCGGAAGCTCACTCATATGCATGGGAGACCTTCAAGGTAGTCTGTTTTTGCCCCTTTTTTTCCTTTTGGATTCTTTGTCCTGAAGATAATCGCTTGTAATTTGGCTTGATATGAGCCTTCACTCTCTTTTGAAAACCTGAAGTTTGTTGTGGTTGAGGCTCTAGTCTTTTGTTCCCATCTATCTGAGTTATGAGTCATGAATCTGGAAAAAGTGAGACGAGGAATAGTATGTATTGAGGGTGAGCAAGGCTGTGAGGGAGCTAGTTGCTCATTTTGTTTAAGAAGTTACTAACACGCATTGCTTATTTAGAATGCAGAATGTGTGTTAGTGCCCGGTGGATTTGGTGATCGTGGAGTGAAAGGCATGATATTGGCCCCTAAGTATGCCAGAGAATAATACAGCATATTTGGGAATCTGTTTGGGGACGCAGATTTCCGTGATTGAGTTTGCCAGATCTGTAAGTTGTAATTACCTTCTGTACTCCGTATGGCTATAGCTAATCGTTTTGAATACTCAGTTACATTTGTTCCCCCTTCGACCCCCAAACCCCCCCAC
>LIEC01011343.1:0-64608 GCA_001925005.1 Drosera capensis
TATATATATTATGAACCGAATAAAATAAAATAAATGATACAATTTGAAATATTTTGGTGTCAGAAAAATTAAACTGAGATGACACTGAATACCCTAACCAAGAAAAAGTGCACTCCAAACCATCACTCAATTCCCAATTTTTTCCAATTTGCAGCCTATATATAGTCTCTGTTCCTTTCCATCACTCACCCTCAACAGAACCCCAAATCTCACCATCTCCATCACACACCAAGCGAGCAACCTTGCTCGCTCACTGGTCTCAATCCCCAAAACCCTCAAATGGGTCTCACCACAAACCCACAACAATCTCCATCAATGGCAGAATCACCACAACAAGAACAGAACACGGCAGTGTCTTCATCCTCTTCTAGGTTCAAGAGGGTTTGTGTTTTCTGTGGTAGCAGTGCAGGGAAACGGGATTCGTATAGCGACGCGGCCATCGAGCTCGGGCAGGAGCTGGTGGGTTGAATCTGTGTATCTTTCGATTCGATTGTTGCGATATTGTAGTCCTTTTGTTGTCTACGACAGAGATAAAACTGAGTATATCTCGTTCAGTTAGACCCTGTTTATGAAGGAAATATCTTGGTTGTTGTTGTTGTGTTGATGGGAAGTTGTTGATTGATGAAATGGGTTTGTTGTATTGTAGGTTGCAAGGGGAGTGGGGCTTGTGTATGGAGGTGGGAGCATTGGGCTTATGGGTCTGGTGTCTCAGACCGTGCATCGCGGTGGTGGACACGTTCTTGGGTATGTTTCTTAATGACCTAGATGAATTGAGGGACAAAGAAGTTATGTTTGGTCTTGCCCTTTCGGTGTAATGAGTTGTATAGGTGAAATTTTTTTATCAAAATCTGATCTTTTTCGTGTTGGGTTTTGGTTTTGGTATGTGCAGGATCATACCAAGATCATTGATGGGCAAAGAGGTGAGCCGCGGTGAACCGATTTGGTTCTGTTTCTTGGTGGTTCTTGTTGGGTTCCCTTTGTTGTATGTGTAGTCTCTTTGAGTGAAGCTGAAATGAAGGATCTGTGTTTGTATTGCAGTTAACTGGTGAGACTGTCGGTGAGGTCAAGGCAGTTGCCAATATGCATCAGAGGAAAGCCGAAATGGCCCGCCACTCCGATTGCTTTATCGCGTTACCAGGTCCCAATCTTTTATCGATCATAACTTTCGAATGAAAAGTTTACCTTATATTTATTTATAGATCATAAAGTGCTTGGGTTTCATTTTCTTGGTTTAGGTGGATATGGAACTTTAGAGGAGTTGCTTGAGGTCATCACTTGGGCTCAGCTTGGAATCCATGACAAGCCTGTATGTGGAAGCAGAAACCATGATCAATCTCATTGATTATTTGTCTGTCTAAATGTTTGGTCTGATCTGTTATGTGATGATGATCTGGGACCAAAATTTTGCAGGTGGGTTTGCTCAATGTTGATGGTTACTATAACTATCTGCTTACCTTCATTGACAAAGCTGTGGATGATGGCTTCATCAAGCCTTCTCAGAGACACATCATTGTTTCTGCTCCAACTGCAAAAGAACTCGTGCAAAAACTTGAGGTTTGTGAGCTCATAATATCTGCATATAAGATCTTGAGTTACTTAACTCGTTGTTGTCAAGAGAACTTGGTGTTGATGGGTACTGTTAAAGATTTCTGATGTGCTTGTCTTGCTGGTTATGATTCAGGAATATGTGCCTGTGGGTGGAGAACTAGCAAAAAATATGTGGGAAGTTGAACAACAACAGCAACCGCAACTGGTTGGGTTCAACACAACCACTGCTTTGCAAACTGAAGTTGTCCTATCGTGACTCAACAACATCGCATATCAGATCAGATCAAGATCAAATCAGTTTCATTATAGTTCTTGATGATGCTAATATTAGGAGGAAGCAAGAAGATGCAAAGATCAAAGTTAACTTTTTGGGGACTGAAGAGTCCTGTTACTATTTTTTATCCAAATTTGGGAACTTTGTTGTGACAATGACCACACCAAGGCTGATGTTTTAGCTCTTGAGGCAAACATGGATCACACCATGTTTGTTTTTGATCTTGAGCTTTTTGGCCCTTTTGCAGGGGTTTTTTTTTTTTTTTTTGCATGTAACTGTAGCTGCTTGGTGGGTCAAATGTGATGCAAGTTCTTTCCTTTTTTTTTTTTTTTTGGCTACCTAATGGTATGAAATTTTATAAAGTTTATCCATATGTGGAACGACTCGTAGTGTGTTTGTTGATGGTGTAAAAATCTGGAAATGAAATGAAAAATATTGAATCATCATCTGGTGTAAGTGTTTGTTTTTTTTTTTTTAATGCATTTGAATTTTGCCATTGCGCTTTGTTTGTTTATTCTTCTCGGTTTCTGCAGCTGCCAATGCTATTGTCATTGACAGTCACAGTGAATGATGATAGCCATTGATATGAAGATAAGTGATGGGAGTCATTTTGGTACTACATCAACTTGTGTAAAGTTAAAAAAATTTTTAATTTTTATGAGTAAGAGAAATTAACAAAAAAACAAGAAGAAAAATATTGACGTGAATTAATGTAGTATAAAATAAAAAATAGAAATATTAAGATAATTTATTAAAAAAAATTCAAATATTATAATATTATAATTTAATTAAAAATTCAATTTAAAAAATGTCGAAATTTTATTGAGATTGAGGAAGTATCATTTGCTAAGACAAAATTGGCCGTCTTTTTACTTCTCCAATATTGATGAGAATACAAGTTTACAAATCAAAGGTCAAAATGTTGAATTTATATTTGATTGGATTGAGTAATTTTTTTTTTTTTTAATGATAGTGGGATGTAAGTTGGGTTTAGGAAAGAGAATGAAAAAGAATGATGAAAAAGATGATGGATGTACGGTAACAGATTATGTTTTATTTTAGTGTTTTTTATAGAAAAAAGTTATTATATATGATATGTTGGTTATACTTTTAAACGATCCAAATAGAAAAATATGGTGTATAATATAGAATGGATAGAGTATTTTTTCCAAATTAAAAAGTATATAATATTTATTAAATTGAAATGTCCCAAATAAATTATAAAATTATCACACTTGGAAAAAAATTTCTACAAAAAATATCAAAGCATCATATTTTTTAATTTATATCACATCAATTTATCCTATTATTTTTTTTATTTTTTTCTCATTTTTCTCACTCACACAAATCAAAGGACAAATTAATCTTTATAATAAAAATCAACACACACAAATTATCGTGTCAGGTCAACCGATTTCAATTTTTTTGAGACGATAAGAGCATAAACTATTGCTAAGCTTTTGAACCATATGCTTAGTACTCCCTCCGTTTCATAAAAATTGCAACACTTATCTTATTTAAGTGTCTCAAAAAATTATATTTTTTTTAATTTAGTAAGAAATAACATCAAATCAGTTACAATACACTCACTAACTTCTCTCACAACTACTACAGTAAATTATATTTTTAATATTATTCAATATAAATTCATCACATACATGAACTCCCCGATCCGGGTCAAGGTATTGTAATTTTCGCGGGACAGATGGAGTATTAAACTCTCCTGTCATTTTATCACGAAAAAAAAAACCTCTAATGAATCTCGGTTTCAATCAAAATGTTACAAATTTCACAGGACAGAGAGAGTATTAAACTCTTTTGTCATTTTTATCACACAAAAAACTCTCAATACAATGAATCATATTTTTTAATATTATTTAATATAAATTTAATATACATATAAATTCTTGATTCGGATCAAAATATAATAATTTTCACAAAATAGAGAACATTAAACTCTCTTGTTATTTTCATCGCGAAAAAAAAAAAAAAAAACTCTAGTGATTTTTCACACATGAGAATTGTGAAACATGGTAATGCAAGATTGCCAGGCAATTCTCCTTGAACTTGAACCAACTCCAGTAGAGAGAGTCGATTCTGAATAAAACTAACAATAATCTGCTTCGCTTTTATTTCGGGATTTTCTTTAGGAAATGGAATATTCTTTTTGCAAGGACACTTTCCCACAATAATGTTCTGGGTTTGGTACAGTTCTGCATGCCTCGTTTAAGGATAGCATGCCCGGTGAAGGGGACACATTGGTGTGCCCATTACGGCTTTATATCATCATCAGGGGGTGCAATTGTTCTTCATATCCACTTCAGTGCCTATATGTTTCAGTAAACGGAAACTACGAAATCGCGTTATCATATCAAATGTAACACCGCGTAGACTAAATTGATTAATAGGTGAATTACGTACCTATATGTTAAAGTTATGTCTGAAAATCTGTAATCAAAGAAATACAACTAATTAAACTCCACTCTATACTTGTAAACTCTATTGTAATGTTTAGTTTGCTGAAATGAAGCACAAAGTGGAATCCGTTACGTAAACGGATTATGGCACATTCTATCACGACCTTCGTTCCTATGGAATAGATATTGGTTCCATGTCATGTGAAAAGCATCTTTACGATTCAAACGCAACATAAGAACATCCAAACTCAAATGTTGATATGGAAAATAGAAAATAGAGTGTCTAAAAAATTTGAGAAGCTCAAGAAAAATAATATGTACAATGGATATATATTATTTTACTCCAATGTTGATGTGGATGATGGCAGAATAAAGTGACAATGGGTTAAGAGACTGAGCATACAACTTGTGCAGCGCAGGGGAGTTTGGTTTGGAGAGTCTTCAAATTTAGAGGAGAGTTTGATGTATCATTGTGGGTCTTAATTTTTGCTCAAGCTTCATATCAGAAATTCTGCATGAGATTGAGGATGAAAAATTACAATATTGTAGATGCTCTGAGTGAGTACAACCGTCTTTCAAGCGAAAGATGTATATGTAAGAGAATGCTTTAGTATATGGAGTATTGGCTCTTAGTATGTTCAATGGTGCCGCAAGAATAGTTTATTTTGATTCCCTTTTAAACAAACATTGTGATGTTATGTTTCATTATACTGTATTTCTTTTATACTTGTATTGTTGATTGTTGTTTTGTGTTCTATTGCAAGGTGAGGTGTATGTTAGAATATAGAATATAGATGATGAAGAATATAATCGTTGTAGTATATAATATAATACACAATTTGGACATTCGTAGCTGGAGTATAAATAGCTCCTTTTGCGAGTTGTACTTAACACACTTCATCGTTTCCCCTTTACCATTTCTCTCTCGTTTTTCATCTTCTCTCCTGTCTCTCTGAGTTTGTTGAGAGCTTGGTATGCTCATCCATGGTGGATCCTTTGAAATTCCATGACGGTATACAAACGTTATGAAATATATTTTTTTCGACATAAATAGTTGACCATTTTTGAAATGGAAGGAGGAAAGAAAACGATGTCAACGATAGTTTTGAAGCCTTGCATGAGATATCAGCTCCATGCTTAGACTTTAGAGCCCTACTTCTTTGGTAGACTATAGTATGTAGATTAATGATGAAAGTTCCCAAAGTTGGTTAATTATATACTCGCCCGTATATATAACATATATATACGTGTTCATATTACATCCAATCTTTGTAGTTCTCCGCGTCATTATGCTCTTTTGCATATACGTGGTTTAATTTAAACTATTCATTTGTTTTTCATGAATGCTACGTGAAAAATTATATCGTACATAAGAATTACGGACCAAATTCATCATAGTCTACAAATTGTATTAGTTAGTGCATGAAGTATACACTCTAAGCTCTAGCATTTACTTTTTAGATATAGTATCTAATACAAGCTAGCTAGTATTAGCTTAGCTACTTAGTCAGCCAATCATATTACTTGTATATCAATTTCGCTAGCATGTATTAAAAACTCGTAATGAGAAAAAAAAATAGGATGATAAATTTTACAGCTTTCCTAATCTATCATTATAAAGTTCAGAGGTTATATGTTCGTTGCTGATTCGTTTGCATAAACGTAATAAAAGTAGAGAAATTTGGTCAGACGTGGCCTTCGTTCTATCACGAACATAAGACATGAAAGATATTAATTAATGTGGTAAATATAGATAAATACGGGTATCATGGTTGGCGACATTCCACAACTCTACGATAGATGTTACTATGTTGTTCTAATAAAACAGATTGTCTGTAGTTCTAACAAAATAGACCGCGATTCTGATAGCATTACCGTCAATTAACCACATATACCAGATCATAATGCCTAATTGCGATTCTAGAACTAACTTTTTAGTTAAGGCTTTATACGAATCGCGGCCTTGCAACATCAACAATATCTAGATTATGATCACAATGCCTAATTGTCAAACCAAGAGATCCTTCATAATCACAATGATTTAACACCCTCGAAACATTTATACTTCCTCCGTCCTATATTATAGATTATATTTTTCTTTTCGCACCATCTCAAAATATATATTATATATCATATTTAGTAATATTTTTACATAAAAAAAAATCAAAACAAATCACCATCTACCACATACCCATCAGCTCTTTCATCCTTCTCTCTTATTCTCTCTTTTAAACCTCATTTATATCTCATTATCATTAAAAAAAACTATTTCTTCATCAAATCTCATAAAGCACATAAAAAATCAACGCGTCGGATCAAATCGTTCATTATATTTTGGGATGGAGATAGTACATGATTAAGCGAACTAAACAAAGTTATCAAGAGGAATAATCAATTGTGAGATAAAAAGAAGATTCTATGTGATAAAAAGAAAAGAAAACCTTTTATCAAAAGAAAAAAAAAAAGAAGCAGAAAAGAAAAGAAGACTTTGTGAGACTCTTGAGATGACTCGAGCGTAGTTAGCTATAGTTCCTCTGGTAGGTGAAAGGAGAAAAAAATGGTTTGCTAGCTGCATTTTATCCACTATAGATGGTGATAGGTCATCGGAAAACTTAAATGGTAACCTCAAGCTAATTCGAAGTTGCACCTATTAATCAAATATAGATGCTGATATGTGATACAGTGCTATAATTCGAAGCAAAGAAACGTGTGGGATTATGGGAAGAAGAGCGCGACAAAATCAGAGGGTGGTTAAAAATGCGGTTGTACATGATTGCAGGAATGGGAGTCTGAGTAGAAAATGTGAATAGAAGATTAGAGGTGGGATCAGTGGAATCCGATGAGACGATATATGAGGAGTCGTCACCTCTCGTCCAGATCATGGTCGAGGGATAATCAATGGACATACATCCTTCTCTAATTCAAGTAGAGGGTAAACACTTGGAACTAGCCAATCTCATCAAGTCTAGGTGGTAAATAAAAAAGAAAATACCACAAAACATCTCTCATGATTGTCATCGTAATCTGACCGAAAACAGATCTTCCCAATATCGAATTGAGCTGAAATTTTTGAGGAGTTATTAGAGACACCTAACTCTACAACATATTTGAAAATCAACTTAATCGAACAAGAGACTCCTTTCCAAATTGCTGACCGAACCTGCTAGCATGAGACACTCCAATATCTAATTTTGATATTGTTTTTGTGTTTGGAATTTTTATTTATTTAGAGTTTTCATCACTAATATCAAACTATATATATGTTAATTCAAGAATGAAATTGGGTTGGTTTTGGGCTTTATTTTAAACCCACGATGACATGGATCGAACCCATCAAGTTTGACCGTATATTTTTGTCCGAGCCTTCAAAGTAGTCATTGGATATGGCTCCGTCATCCAATGACTAAAATAGACATTTATCGAACAATAGCTAGCATTCTTATAATAATATCGTGCGTCAAGAGAATTACATTTTGATCATAGAAGTTCCAAAGAACTGTGCTTTATCATTTTTATTTTTTTTGTTGGCCAGACGAACGTAAATCTTTATGCTGTGTTTCATATAATCGACCCTCCCAATCGAAACTATCGAATCTCAATCGCAAGATCAGCAGATCAAATTCACCATAAGCTCCAACTAAAACACTCATCGAATCTCCCCAATCGCAATCCATCGAGCACAATGAAATGCAATAGACAACATATAGTGATACAAATGTACAATCCAGTCGAGAGAGAGAGAGAGAGGTGGAGGGGACAAAATGGACAAGAGAATACCACTGATGAGACGATGACTAAAGGTTCATGATCGAGTTGGATCAAATATCATAAATCGTGATGGTGATAATTGATATTATATCGTGAAATAAGTTCTACCCAGAATGTACAGTATATCTTAACAAATAATCTATGGCATATGATGGACATCGTACTCGTTAACAGTTTTAGATAAGATAAATGGATCAATTATTTTACTTAGCCTTCACAAGTGATATACAGCAGAGGCTTTGAGGTACACAAATACTGTATCATCTTGATGATCATCGACTGAAAACGTAGTAATACAATCCACAAATACTGTATCATCTTGATGATCAAGCACGGCTTAGCAGTCAAGAAATGCTACGTCAAATTTTATTACAGGCGAAACAATAGAACGACTAGATCATCATCACAGACTAAAGACTGCATTGCGCTCTTCCTCCTCGCTGAGGAAAGGATAGTCCGTATACCCGACGACAGGATCAGGAATATAGAACGTATTCCTGTCATACTTGTTAAGAGGCGCGTTGATCTTGAGTTGCTTAACAAAGTCAGGGTTCGAGATGAAAAGTCTCCCATATGCGACCAGGTTGGCTTCTCCTTTAGCCACTGCCTCGATACCCGACTCCCTAACGAACCCTCCGCTTGTTATGAAGGTTCCTTGGTACGCTTCCCTCCATTTTCTCGCCCACACGGCCCCGTCGTCAGAGCCTTCTTGTGCCAGGAATCTTGGTTGAGTCACATGTAGATATGCTAGCTTGGAACCTATGATTTCCTGCAACTTGTTCAGCTTGTTGATTATTGCGAGACCGAGACCAAGAGGGTCGGAGTCTATGCCATCGTTTAACTCGATCGCTGGTGAGATTCTGACTTCGAACCTTTCTGGGCCGATGGCCGACACCGCTACCTCAACCACCTGCAGCAGGAACCTCAATCTGTTCTCTATGGAGCCACCATATTCATCGGTTCGATCGATGATGTGATCTTTTAGGAACTGGTCGAGGAGGTACCCGTGTGCTCCGTGGAACTGTTCTTCCATGCTTGCACCTGCTCTTCGGTGTAAATCCCCGGAACATTTGGCATCCTACACCAAAATAACCCCAACATCAAGCGGGTTCTGAGTACACTAACAATACACCCCGAATCATGGCACGGAACACGAGAAAGATTCATGTAGTACCATTTCGGGGTAATTCATAACTTATGATTATTTTCTCTCCATCAATCAAATTCAAATTCCAACAAGGTGCAAGAGGGTATACGCCCCGATGCATCTAATACCCTCCCATATAGAATTACGTTTAAGGAATCTGTTGGTAACAGCACATAAGCTTGTGTTGCTAAGAAAATCCAACGACATAGTTCCGATCACAAATAACGAAGCGATGCAAGGATCGAAGTCACGAGAAGAAGAAACACTTTACCCGGCAGCAGTGTCCAAGACATGAGTTCCCTCCGTGATGAGAAGCCCGCCAGGAGTCGCCCGCTGGCTATAGTACTCAACATGAGCATCATCCGGCAGCCCGTTGATTCCCCTGCATCGCGTCAGTGGCGCGAGAACAACTCAAAGTCAATAATGATCTCCATCATTTTGATTGCAAGAACCATCCAAATTTTAGCAGCAATTAAGATCTTAATTGTGTACATTGAACCCAGATTTGGCGATTTTGTACAAAATACGTGGTGCTCCTAAGTTCCAATGAGACTAACTAAAACCCGTTTCACACCATGTTGTTATGTGAGCAGTTTGGTCAGTAGAAAAGTAATCATGAAGAATTGGCTTAATAGTGATCAAATTTTTCTCCAACCACCTAGTCAAGGTTAATGTTATGTTGTCGTCAGGATTAACTAGTTTGTTGTCTTTGTTTTTTACCAACGAAAGATTTGAGAGTTCCCCTCAGTCGCCTTAGGTTTCAATACACTTTGATCGTCTTAAAGTTTACCGTAGGATATATGTATAAGACCAAAGCTGTCAGTACAATATCCTATACTACTAGTGCTATCCCCCTACAGTCATCGAACACCAGAACTGTAACATTTGAAAACTTGATTCCCAGGCAATTGGCCAGTAACATCGTGCCGCCGTACATTGATTAATGAAGGTTTATCATACAGCCGACAAGTTCGAGTTAATCTTATAGGATCCAAATACAGTCTTACATCCTTTGTAACTAAGAGCCATTTTTATCTGGTTCAGCAATATCTGCCATGCTAACATTGATCAAATACTAGTATAATTCGTGTTATAATCGGGACGCTGGTCTGTTGGTCACTTGCTCTTGACCCAGAAAAAGGTAGTCGGTGTATCCGACAACAGGATCCTGTGTATAAAACGTAGCTCGAACATATCGATTCAGCGGAGCATTGACCTTGAGCTTGTGAACCAAATCCGGATTAGAAATGAAAAGGCGTCCGAACGAGACTACATCAGCATCTTCGTCTTTGATAGCCTGCTTCGCTAGATCCCTGGTGAACCCACCGCTGCACATGAAAGTCCCTTGATATGCGTTCTTCAATGTCCTCATGAGTCCAGCTTCTTCCTCTTCGCTGCCTTGACCACGTGCCTCAGTTTGGCCTCGTGCTACATACCTAGGCTGCGTGACATGAAGGTATGTTAACTGGGAGCCGAGATCTTGTTGCAGCTTGTTCAGTCTCTCGATCACTGCTAGGCCGAGAGCCAATGGGTCAGAGTCAGAGGCATCTAGGTGATCTATTGCTGGTGAGATTCTGACCGCAACTCGCTTGGCACCAATGGCTGAAACCACTGCATTGATCACTTGCATCAGGAACCTGCAACGGTTTGCTAGTGATCCACCGTACTCATCTAGTCGGTCATTGATTCCATCCTTGAGGAATTGGTCGATGAGGTAGCCGTGAGCTCCATGAAGCTCAATGCCATCAAAACCTGTCGCATCAGGTAACTATCATCAGTTCTGTGCAGACACTTTCAACTTGACATATCTACTTATCAATATCTTAGAGCCATCAGAAACTTAAGCTCACTTTAAATGCAAGACAGTGTTCACTAATAGACTACAAATAGTCTGCCGGCAATGGTTTCCTGAAAAAATCTTGGATACGAGCAAGAAGCTTTACCCGCTCTGATGGCATTGAGTGCAGCTCGACGATAGTCCTCGACAACAGCAGGTATCTCAGACGTAGTAAGAGCATGAGGCGGGAGATAGTTGGCATGAGATCCATCAGGCATCAGTATTTTCCATGCTTTTGATATGGGTTTTCTTGTTGATGATATGGGTGTGCCACCACCAGGTTGATACACTACAAAGGAAACCAAATATAATTATCCGAGGTCCTCACTGGCGCTGTATGATCTCCACTTGATTCCATGAAAAATAAGCTATTTAAGAAATGCTAAACCTGGATGAGAAGCACGACCAACATGCCATAATTGACAGAAGATAATAGCCCCCTTGGCATGGACGGCATTGACGACTTTCTTCCACGCTTCAACTTGCTCATCGGTGTAAATTCCAGGACAATGTGGAAACCTGACCAACATATTGATCCCCAAATGAACCAAAACAGCACTACCACTATATAATCATTGGTAAATTTGTCAACACTCAGGAATAAGTTTTACTTCATGAGCTTCCTAGAATCTATGCTAACATATCAAGCTATCCGCTTCTGGTTTTGAAATTAGCTTGATATGTCATATCCGCACAAGAAAAACTCACAAATTGCTAACTCAAACCATATCAATCTGTCGGAGTTGTCAGACAGTCATATCAAGGGTCTCCTGATCGCATTCTTCCTAACTCAAACCTGACCGTGTTTGACTTGAAGTATTGACTTGCGTGCAAAATCCTTTAACCAGCCCTTTGCTATAAACGAGTCTTTTGACACTTTCTCAGAAATCGGAACTGATGCCACAACCAGCATCCTATTCAAGAGTTTTCTACTCAAATCCAATCGAACCAATTACAGAAGTTCAAGAAACCAAACCCGGGAGCCGTTGGCGAAACCAATGTTCCCTCAGTGATCAGAAACCCACCAGGGGTGGATCTCTGGGTGTAGTACTCGACAAGAGCTTGATTTGGCAACTCGTTCAGCGCCCTGCACCTCGTCATCGGCGCCAGAACCACCCTGCGCACACAAACCACCATCACAACCACCATCACAACCACCACCACAACAACGACAACAACACATCATCATATAACACAGAACCACAACAACAAGTACTCCCATCACGACAAGGTTAACAAGTCCAGATGTACGCAGTCATATACCCTAATTCAATTCAGACAACAGAGAAACTGTTTCCCAACGCCGTCAGACACAACCCACATGGTAAAAAACACACATGAAATGGATCCATGAATCATTGGAGGTGTTGATTGGTACCTGTGGGAGAGATGGAACTTGCCCATCTTGTAAGGTCTGAATAGAGGAGATGTGATTGGATCTTCTGCATCCACCATTGCCTTCTCTGCTTGCTCCTTTAAAATCAATCAACTTATCAAGAACAAAAAAAAAAAGAAGAAGAAGAATCGATCGATTGAAAGAGCACTTTCACCAGTTGAGGGGAATTTTTTGATGAGTAGTCCGTTCTTGTAGTTTGCTGCAAAAATGCAAAATGTCTTTTACGTTTTGGAAAAAGTGTTCTGCGTTCCCATTATATGTTCTATAGTTGATTAATTGGTACAGTATGTGACAAGAGAGACCTTAGAGATGTAAACAAGAGTAAAGTGTAGGTGATTGGTCCTTGTAGGGCGGCAGCTAAAAGTAGTTCATGGCTAGTGGTTTAAAGGATGCATTTTTCTTTCGATGTTAATATATGAGATAAATAAAGAGGGAAACATATACGTGATTGTCAATCTAATAGTAAATGATGATGGTTCAGATTGCATATCAACTCGTTCAAAGATACTTGTAAAGACAACATTTTATCTATTTATGTTTCTTGGATTCAAAAAGATCTATAACATTTTTATGATGGAAAAAATTTCTTTAAAAAATAGTAGAATAAAATAATTTATTTTATATCATTCGTTATTTTCAATCCAAATTGTTCAATATAGATTTTTAATAAAATCTACGAAGATTAGAATGTACTTATGCAAAAAAAAAAAAATGTTAACTATAACAACATGCGTGGCTAACCACACATAAATAAATTTATGAATAAATATACATAATCATATTTGTGGCTAATTACATATAACAATATGAGACTAATCACATATTCATCAAACTCATCATATGAATCATATACTTGTGCTATGAAAAGAATTTTGTTACCCATTAGTGCAATCGTATTTTATTAATTACGAATCAATCACTAAAAAATTAAAACTCCAATATTATCCTTTCATCCAAAAGAAAAATGAATATTTAATCAATCAATTACGATTCTTAAAAGTAAATAAATATTCAATAATGTCTAAATCTTAACCCTAATTTTTTCACCTAAGGTTACGACAACGGTAGTCGTCAACACCGTCGCAGTTGGCATCACCAAACAGTATGTCTAAGAACGAACTAGAGCTTCGTCCTCATAATAAACAGTGCACATATACAATGCGCACTGTTTGACCATGGTGAAGGAAGTGTGTCACTAGTGCTGAGTATGCATTCATTATTATTGTCCACTATGTTTGTTATCCTCTTTGTCATCGACGGAGTACTCAGTGCGCAACGTTGGTGTTGTGTTGACAGCGCAACCGACCACGACGACGATGAGTTTTTTGGGCCGACTCAGGATGGTGGTGGTATATATGTTGTCAGTTGTGGAGTCTGTTTAATTAGTGGTGATGATGACCAGGGGGTATGATAGGAGGTGGATAAGGAATTATGTGTTTGATTTAGGAACTTGGAAAAACATAGGATGTGATAAATTCAGATTTGATTAAAGGGAAATAAAGAAAAAAACGATTTGGTTGATACAATTTAGGAAACTGTATTTGATTTAAGGGTAAATCAGATCAAGTATGATTTTTTTTTTCAAAAAATATTCTATTGATTCGTAATTTAAAAGGAAAAAACATATTTCTGGGTAATTTCCACTTCGTTCCAAATGAAATAGATTGATCGTAGATAGTATTAAGATATTGTGTTTAATTTTGTGTAATGACTCATTTACCATTTGAGTATGAGTGAAAATGTACGAGTGAGAAAAATAATGCTCCCTCTATCTCAATATCATTGCAATATTCACAACATAAATCTAGATTTATTTTCTTTTTTCTTCAATTCTAATTCTCAATCACATAATTTCTTTCTTTATATCTTCTTTAATTTTTAACCATATAATATTTTTCTAAATATACAAACGTTATACACAATTTGAAACAGAGATAGTAGTGCGATGTGATAAGCGATATAAACTAATAATAAGAGTAGTCAAATAAATTTAACTCAAAAAAATTTTATGATAAAGTTTCACTTTTTTAGAACAAGAAATTCACAAAATTGTGTCACTTTTTAAAGACGAATAAAGTATCAACTCAAACTATTCTCAAGATCCCAAAAAAATTACTCCTTCTATGCAGATAAATTCATTACTAAAAATAGATGTCCCATTTAAATTAGAACATTTTTATTTTGAACAATTTTAAAAAATCAAAAAACTCAAACTATTCTTACTTTATATCATATCATTTTCTCTCTATTATTTTTTCTCTCTTCATCCATTTATAATTTCTTTCACTCACTCACAAGTATATGAACGTAAAACACCACAAAGTCAAAGACTTTCTTAATAATCGTGTCAAGTCAATACATCATAAGATATCCGGGACGAAGAAAATATAATACTTAATATTAAATTAGATATTCCAATTAAATTGTAATATTATTTTATATAGAAATCTTTTTTCCTTACAAAAATATCAACACCCAACTATTTACTTTATCCTATTTTTTTCACTCCTACAAAACAAAAATAAATTAATATTTATAATTAAAAAAAATAATATATAAATTAATAAATCAATTATAATTTTTTTGAGAAAATCGAGTATGATTTTCTATAGTTGGATAGTTAAATAAAACACATAAACCTAAACAGAAGATTGGTTCCACACTTTCACAGCTTTCACTTCGACGAGAACTGTTGAACATCAAGCTTCAAACATCAAAATCTCCGATCAAGAACACCACAACAATGCCGACAAAATGGCAAGCACCTTACCCCAACTCAATCCCTTCAAATCCCATCTCAAATTCCCCAATTTAATCGAATTCAAGTTCTCAAAATCTAATCTTTCGTCTTTTTTCTGTGTCAATTCTAGGGTTCTTCACTGGCACCCCAATGCAGGGTCGACGGCGAATTCACAGATCCTCAATGATATATCTCAGTGCATTGAGTCGATTAATGGGGTGAGAGATGGGAGGTGGAAGGCTGTGGTGACTTTTTATAAGCCGATCGTTAGAGGTTGGATTTGTTCTCGGATGTTTTGATTGTTGATGTGTTAGTCCGAACAGGCGATAGAAGATCATTATGGATTTTTGCGTTATTGTTCAAATTAGACTCGTAGGAGTTAATAGTTTAAGGCTTAGGCAATAAGCCAGGATATCCCGTCTAGTGTAGGGTTGGGGGACAAGATGTAGCCAGTGTTATCCATGTTGTAACACTGATAGTTTTCTGATGCTTAGACGATATGGTTGGGGGAAAGGTTGCTGATCAATGAGCAAATCATTCTTGACAAGTTATGATAAATAGTGAGACTGTATTTTAGGGTTGAAGATGGTATTGGGTTTGTACTCATTAGGGATTGTTCGTTTCAGTGGATTTCTAGTTCCCGTGGTTTTTTGTCCCTGGTTTTGAGTCTTCTATGTGAATCTGGTGTTATTCTTAGCTTGAAAACTTGGTGAGATTTGTTTCTCAACATGAATTTCAGAGTCTTGCTCATGTTTGTGTTGTTTTGGGTGAGCAGATCAGGCAATGGTGGCGGAATTCCCACGTGATTTTCTTGGGATATCGATCCCGGATGAACCATACAAGTATTATTTTGTGGTTCGTGGGCAGCGGATCATTGTGGAGGCGGATGTGTCGATTCAGGCGATCATGGATAAGTTGCAATCGTATAAGTTGAGGGTTATGCTCAATTTTGAGGTTGAACTTGCTTGTGAGTTTTGACTTTTGGTTTGCATTGTAAGGAAATCCCGGTGGTTGTTGCTTATGAGTGTGGTTTGTTGGTGGTTGTGTGCAGGGGCTTCAGTATCGGCTCGGCGACTTCAGGGTGAGAGTGGGTAAGGTTTTTCCGAGTCATTCGGAGAGCATGAGGGGGATTGTAATGGAGGTAATTTCCTCAAAGTGTCATCTTTTTTGTTCAATGAGCGGTATCATAGAATTGGTTGCATAGGGTCCTTGCTGATTCACACAGGGACTCCACGTGCCCCAGGGCTATAATGATGTTGGAAAGTGATTACATACCTAGGAATATTGTAATGGAAATAGAATGCGGCACTAAAGCTTAATATGTTCTGATGATTCAGCGGAAGGTTCCTTGAGTTACTCGAATGTTGTGAGCTCCAAATGAACATAAGATAGTAGCACGCAAATATTGCATAAAGCGCTTGGTGGTATGGGGTGATTAGACCACCTTCTAGTGCCTTGACAATCAGAGTCGACGTGAATGTAGTCGACGTGAATGTTCGATGGTTGTCTAGGGGCTTTTGTATACAGTATATACATTCCAAATGTTCATATTCTTGTATCTATTAATGAGTTTCAGGACAAGGATGACAAAGCAACCGAAAGTAAAGTTCGCTATTCATGCCCAATCTTTAGTTTCTTTTTGGTGTTAAAGCCCTTGCTAAGATATGGTTCGGTGGTTGACACTAGTGTTTTTCAACAATGCAGGTGGAGTATCTTCCAATCTCCTCAATCGAACAATCCAAGCAGATCATGAAAGAGTTTCTGGAAATAGTACAAGAAACTCTATCCAACAAGTCGCTCCCTGGTCAGTTCACTCACACTGAACCAAATTTCGCTGAGTATGGCCTCTCGGACCAGTATACCTCACAGCATGCCGCCATCCAGTATTCCACCGTGATGGCACAATTGATCGCATCCTCGCAGTTGGCACAGGCTGGAAGAAATTAGGATCAGGAAGTAGTTGTCATATCGTGCAGTCTTGTTTTCGGCATAGGCTGAAAATTAGACTTGTTTTTGTATTTGTTATTAGCAATGTTTTTATGTAGTCAAGTTATTTTCATAATGTGATTTAGGTATCATCTCCGCAGCATAACATTATATTCTACTCTTCTGTACAAAACTGATGATAACATGCTGTAATAGATTAGATTTTTGAGTTTTTGCTGAACTTCAATAGATAGCTATCTCGACTTGGTAGAAATGTGCTATACATAAAGGCTTGTCAAAGTCTCGTGTATCCCTATATAGATTTTCGGAATAAAATATGGGGCATAAAGGTTGCCAAACATCGGTCAAAATCTTTATACGAAAAGGTCTTTTTTCCATTAAATGTACTGAAGTCGTGTTATATGTAAGCTTCACTAGCCCTCTTCTCATCTATTTTTCATTAAACTCGATAACTATTTAGGTAATGTTACTATTGTATTTTAGTAGTAAAAGCATCACCACTGCGATGATTGTAGGACGCGAATGGAATATTGTTCAATGCTAAAAACCTTATTTGCTTATGCATGTCGATGCTATAGATTACTTAAGCATTGTATTCATGAAAACTTACAGATCTCAGCATCTAAAATTAAAATTTAAGATCTTTCCTAAACAAAACAAAAGAAAAACAAAAACTTGAATATTGACCCAAAAAATTGAAAGAGATCTCAAAATTCCCCTGCGGTTTCTCCCTCTGCTTCTGCTACCGAAATTCACAGAAGATAACACAGAAATCAGCAAAGCAGGCGCCGGCAATCCCTTCAATCAAAGGCAATCTATCTTTCTCTCTTCCCTTTTTTTCCTCCACCGCCCCGATCACTTCTCCGGCGGCGGCGGCGCCAATGCCCTTGCACAGGGATTAAAAGGGTTGTCCTTTTTATCCATCCGGGCAATGCAAATCTTTTCATATTGTGATTGTTTAGTGAAAATGCTCAACTTGGTTGATCATAGATGTTTGAGTTTTGGTGTTATTGGGTTCAAGTTTGAATCTTTGGGTTATATGGTTGTTCATGTTCTTCATCAAGTAATTTTTTGTGGGCAATGCTAATCTTTTTTTATTGGGACTGTTCTGTGAAGATGCTGAACTCGGTTGACCATAAAAGTTTGAGTTTTAGTCTTATTGGGTTCGGGTTTGAATATTTGGGTTTTGTGGGTAGTCCATGTTCTTGATCAAGTTAGTGGTGGGCATTGCCAATTTCTTCATATTGGGATTATTTAGGGAAATTTGTCAACCGGGTTGATTTTAGAAGTTTGAGTTTTGGTGCTATTGTGTTCAAGTTTGAATCTTTGGGTTCTGTGGGTTGATTTTGTTCTTGATCAAGTTGCAATTTTTTATTGGGGTGTGATGAGCATTGATTGAATTTGTAGGTTGATTACAATGGATCGTAATGTGCCGGACCCTGCCAAGCGCGTGCAGAGAAAGGTCTGCACCAATGCCAACATTTGAAGATTTTTCTTCGTAATCTTGATTGATACAATGTGTAAAGGCACTCGTTTCATTAAGTTGATTTCTTTTTGTTTGTTGTTTGATGTAGATGAAGTTTATTCCGAAGCTTCCTCCGAAGAAGGATGCCAAGCCGATGGTTAAGACGTATGATTTTTTCTTTTGTTGGATGATATGGTTTTATTGATGAGTTTTTGATGCAATAGTCTCTGATTGTGACGATGTTGATGACTTCATGATGTTGATGATCATTGGTTTTCTCTATGATGGCAGTGAGGTCAAGGATGAGTTTGAGTCTGCAAAAGCTAAGGAATTGATGCGGCGCTTTAATGTAATGAATCTTGGCGCTTTTGCTCCCCAATTTTAAACCTTTTGTTGTATGTAAAATCCTATCTGGAGACCCTTCTGCTCCTAGCTACCTAGGAGAATAACAAAGTCTACACTTTTGTGTCTGAATGAGTTGTCGATTTGCTTATGATAAACATACCAACCTTAACTAGTAAGATCACGCTAAGTTACGCTTGTTTGATCATGTGCAAGAAAACAGATTCGCGCAGATTTATTGATGAGCTTAGAATGAATGTGTGCTTTTCTTGTTTATATGTAACTAGCTCTGTTTCCTCCGTGTAGGATAGCTTGGCAGCTGGAAGACCCAAAGTTGAGAAGAAGCGTAAGTCCGTTTTTTGTTTTTCCCGTGGTTTCTTTAGACATGAAACTTGGAGAAGAACATATATCTCGCTGTATTTGTTGCTCCCAAGATCCTATTTCATTAGAGTCAGCATCAGTGAGTGTCTTTCAACTGTAAGCCAATGTGGCTCTGTCAATTCTATACAGGAGGAAGTTATGATCGCCTATCCTTGGGGCTTAAGCTCTGTTTGACTAGTAATCCTTATTTCGCTCCTGGTGTGATCTGTTTGGCTATTCCAGCTAAGCCTCTTCGCTCTGTAATTGTCATAGTTGATTTCTCATGAAGCTGGGGAAGTCCCAGGAAATGCATATTTTGGATCAGTTAGTCATTGATTCAAACCATTTTTGGGAAGTGCATGATGGGATTAATCGCGTAATGCTCGATTGTCATTGCAGAATCTTCTCTTCTAGAGAATGAATTGAATTAAGTTCAAAAGATCAAAACAATCATGTTGATGAGCAACTGATGTTATACAGCAAAGCCGGATGTTGTGTCCAATTCATAATCTACTTTGTATTACTCCTTTGGTTATGGCAGATACCCCGGTTCAAGTTGCCTTTGGCTATGGGGCTTCGACACCATCTATAAATTACCATACTCATGACTCTAAGTCCAAACCGAAAACTGAAGGTATTTTCATATGAAATATGATGTAACGACTGCTTGCTATTTATCAAACCTTGGGCATCTGATTGAATCTTCTCTGCATTGTATTGCCTACTGTTTCTGGTGAAATTTATTCTTCAGATGTGGAGGATGACGACGACGACGACTACCAAGAGCAATGGGAAACTGATCCGTATATGGTCATAAGCCTTTTGTTGCTCGTTTGTGTTGCTAATCTGTTTGCCCTTTTATTCACCTCTTGATAATAATGTCTTTACAGCGACTATATTTTGTTGGGATTGTTCCATGCAGAATTATGATGGCTATCATCCTGTAAGGGTTCCTATGCGGAAGCCTAATTCTGGAAAACCAGGTAATTGCATATTTCTCAATTTCTTTCTGCACTTTCATGGCCTTAGGACTCTTAATATTTTTCTACTATTATACAGTGGCATTTGAAATCGGAATCCAACTGAAAGAATATATCTATCTGGAAGTGAGTCTGAGGACAAAACAAAATCTATGGGCTATATGGAGGAACTGCACTAGAAATCGAAATCCAACACAACTTTCAAATTTTGTGAGGTTCATTATGCTTGAGGTTTACATGTGTAATGAATGTATTATCTTGAATGGTCAGTAAATATATTAGCTGTATCCTCGTTAAGCATGCCATTTTGATTGTGAATCCTAGTACAAGAACAAGAGATAAAACAGTTGTGTAGTGTCACAGTATTTGAGGTGAAAACTGCACAACTTTGAGTTTTTCACCTTCTTAGGTCCTTAATGGCAGGATCCTGTTTACCTGTGCCACATGTATTTTCTCCGTTGGTAGTGAAAGCTAACAGAGAATTTCACTGGTCTACGCAGAAATTCAAGACTATGAGTATCTTGCGAAGAACGCGGAAAGAACGAACCCTGCCAAAGATCTTGGTCTGTTGGTAAGAAATGTGAAACTTTTCCAAATTCGAATATTCAACGTGGTTGCTAACAGAAAACGCTGATACTTATAATTCTTGTTGAAGGATGCTTGGCACGATAATTTACCAGTTAAGAAGATGGTGTTCCTTCAGTTACCATTCGCTTTGCCTATGGAGAAACGACCGGCGGCTGCTAAGGGTGTTGATACAGCTGCTGGCAGCCAGCGACCACCTGGTGCAGCTCCTATAGGAAATGCATGCAGACTGGATGAGTTACCGAAAGGCCATATGGGAAAGTTGCTGGTATACAAAAGTGGCAAAGTGAAGCTTAAGCTTGGAGACACCCTTTTTGATGTAAGTACTTAACAATTCACGATGCGCTCGCATTACTTTCTCGAAATCCAAAAGTGGAAGAGCGAAGTTTGATACGACCGCATTACTTAACGTAATTGGCTTATTTGACATCGGAATTATTCATACCTTACGTTTTTGCGTCCAGGTGTCCACTGGTCCAGGTAGCTCGTTTGCACAGGATGTTGCAGTTGTTGATACTCAGAACAAGAGCTGTTGCATACTAGGAGAGCTCAATGGGCTCGCCACAGTGACTCCTGATGTGGAGTCCATTCTAAATGGATTGAGTTAAGTTTAGGTTTATCGCTTGCGCCTTTCGCAACATCAATTTTGATAGAATGGAAGAAACTTGTTCCGTGATAAATTTTATTCCGTGTCTTCTTTGCTCATCATTTCTCGCTTTCATTTTTGTCATGGTTCTAGCACCATTCAGTCTTTCCGAAGTAAAGCTATTTACATTTTACATGGAGTAAGCTATTTAGGATTGTGGTCGTGTTATTTTATTTTTCATTGGGTATTAAGATGAATTACGACTTTTGATACCATGCAAAGTTTGAATATCAGTTATTTCCTCCTATTTGTCAATTCCCCGAAGCTTTTTTCATGTCCTGTGTGATGAAACTGTGACTAAATCTGAGGTCTTCTCCCTCATGCGAATGGCCTTTGGATTTGAAACTTGGGCGATGCATTGATCTCTCTAGTCTCTGGTAGGAATAAATGCAATCAGCTTCATTCTAACTCGTGGCATCTAAGCATATCTATTTTGATTGGCATCTTGCAGTAAGTTTCTTAAAGCAATATGATTTTATTTGTATTTCAGTACTCAAGCTTTGGGAGAGGAAAATTGCCTTGTTAGTTATACATTTTTTGATCTTTTATCATAAATTCGGATTACTTTTGATAGATTACATTTCTCAATATGATGTCAGAATAGACATGATGTTGAGATCATAAGTTTGGATCAGGTCTCTTTCCATTTATTGTAAAATTTATTTGACACTTAGTTATAGGGAAGACGGGTGTGAAACTCATGTCTCTTTCCATTTATTGTAAAATTTATTTGACACTTGGTTATAGAGAAGACGGGTGTGAGGGAGGTGTTAGATATATATATTTTTAGAATTTCTATCATCAATTCGAATTTTAAATAGAGTTATTTCTTCGACACGTCAAAGATGGACTATTTCTTAGTACAGCTTCCATATGTTACATTTACCACACCAAAGTGATACGATACTATGGGTTACCTCACGAGCGTGCGGATGCAACAAATAATTTCATAGTTGGATCTCCATCTTTGTTACTTTTGTTGCGATCGATTCACACATATGATTAAGCAATAAAGAAGAAAAAACATCAAATTTATATGGGAAAATCCTTAAGGGGAAGAAAAGTTTATGGTCGTCGATGAGATTCACTATTGAAAGAAACATATTACATAGATTGTTGTTATAAGGATTATTTATAGAACCACATAATAAGCCTAATTCTTCTAATTCTGATTGATCCAAATAAAAGATTTAAAACACAATTAAATCTAATTTCCACGACAATCATTGAGCACGGCCCGTGCAATACCAAGCATGGCTCGTCCTTTGTCTGTCCTCAGAGAAATCACATTCTCCATTGCACACGGACTGTGCGACCAACGCACGGTCTGTGGCCATCTTCAGCAATGCTCCTCTTAGAATGTGGATCACTTCTCAACACATCTTTCACTTGGGACTGATTCCCAAACCATCAATTTGACACAAATACTTATCAAACTCGTCGACGACCCATGCTAACCTCACGTTAAATAGCTGAAGCTCACAACTTCTTCCTCACACACATACACATAGAGTTTCTTGACCTCCCAAACTACTAATTCCTACCATGCAGCTTATTAGCAACACAAGTACTAGAACTATTTTTTGAACCGTGCCTCGGGTTCCTCATGTAACGTTGTCTTTCGCTCTTACACACAGGCCGTTTAGGAAACTCCACTCTCAACAGTCTTCCTCAACCAAGAACTGTAGGCACTATCATACAACCCTTTCTCAGTTGTCCTCTTCATAATCTCGCGATCGCTCTTGATCCTGAACCCTCTGTAGGCACTTCCACAAAGCTCACACGCCTCCTCATCCCATCCTTACGAGAACTCAACAGAGTAACTACTCCACTGCATCCATTAACCAGCACAAACTGCTCGTTTACCTTTCGAGCCTTTATAATCACCATTGCGCATATACTAACTCTTATGCCTTTTTCTCGAATTGATATGCTGCAGTTTCGGAAACAAGTCGACCCAGCGATATCAGGTTTTTTCTCAAACCCGTGACATACTGAACATCCCCAACTTTAACAAAATAAATTTCAGCAACTTCACAAAATGCATCATTTCCTATTAACAACAAACCTCCACAAGGGTCAAACGTATCAAACAAACTTCTATCAGAAGTAGCATGACACACAACACCAGAATCCAAAATCCAAAAGTTTCACTTGGATTCACATGATACAATCAAAGCTTTATCATCACTAAAGGTCCTAAGCATGTCCTTTACTTTCGTCATGTCTCTCCTCATTCTTCTTTAATGTGGGACACATGCGCACAATATGAATCTTCACATCACAGCTAAAACACATCATATTTCTCCCATAGTCACTTTTAGAATGATCACGGACCTTACCTTATCCGTTGTCTCCATTAAAAGACCTATCATGCGCTTCAACATTCAAGGCACCTTCGGAACCTTGAGAAACAAGGAACTCTTCCTTCGTGTATCCTCACTCGTAAGAATAACAACGATATCATCAAACTTGAGTTTTTTCCCGCCTGACAATTGTAACAGCCATCACAAGGCTATCACAACTATTTGACAACCTTGTCAAAATTATCAAGACCAATACCTCGTCATCAAACTTGATCCCAATGAACTCCAACTCACTCGTCACCTAGTCGAAAACATTCACATTCTCAGCCATTGATTTTCCTTCATTCATCTTCATACTAAACAGATGTTTAATGAGAAATACCTCATTCGTCACAGAAGGCTTCTCATACATCCTTGACGTCTTCATCACCTTCGATGGTCTTCTCTTTTGAGATGTTGAAAGCTATCGTCGATGAAACCCAAAGTTATGCGATCTTACATGCTTACCGTTTTCACCATTCGGTGATTGATAAAGGTCTTTCTCATAAAGGTAATCTTCTACATCTTCCCAAACCCAAAGTTCCTCCTACGAACTTGTCGATCACGATTTTTCTATCTTCTGTCATCACTCTCACTTGATAAGAGAGCATCAAAAATTGGATCTTTGATCATCGAACTTGATATCGAAGATGATCCGTGCAAATCCTTGATCTTGTCAATCCCAAATTCAATCGATTAGGTTTTTTCACTCTCTCACTTTATGTGGTTAATCATCATTGATCGAGAAGAGACTGCAAATTTATGTGGAAAAACTCTCAAGGAAGAAAAATCCACTGCCGTCGACGAGATCTATTATTAAGACAAACAAATTACAGAGATTGTTATTATAAGAATTATTTATAGACCACACATAATAACTCTAATTCTCATAATTTCCTTAATTTTGATAGATCCAGATAAAAGATTTAAAATATAATTAAATCTAATTTTCATGGCAATCATTGAGGACAGCCCGTGCAACACCAAGCACGGCTCGTCCTTTGCCCGTACTCAGAGAAATAACATTCTCCGTCGGGCAGGACCTGTGCGACCAACACACCCGTGCCTGTTGAAGTCTATGCTCCTCATGAAATCTGAACCACTTCTCGGCAATTTCTATATGTCAAATCTCCATCACAAGCACAATGATATACTCTTGTGCATCAGAGTTTTTACATTGAGAGCGAAGTTGTCGTCGATCTAGCTCATGTTAGTTGAGTCTCAGATCTTTGGTGGGATAAATCCGTCCCTTTTCTTTTTTTTCTTATTCAATCTGAGCTACTTATTATCCTTACAAATCTAGTTATTTATAAGGAATGAAACAAGCTATGCTAAATACTTTTTTGTACAAAAACGTGGAGATGAACAGTGGCCGGTGGATGAACAGTGATCGGTGATGTGGTAGGTGTTACTGTGCACGCGTGTCTATTATACACGCGTGTTTTCCATATCAAGATTAGATCCAACAGCTCATGCCATAATAGACAACATTCCTTTCCGTTATTCAAAACCGTCTATTTCATGACGGTCATTGCCCTTCACTAGAGACGCTGATCTGTCCTTGTCCTCGGACCCTTATCAGCGGTCATCATCGCGGTTTCATTGTAACTTTTGGTCCTAAAAGTTTGTTGGTCCCTGTAAAATTCTTTGATGCAATAGCACATATGATTCATAAATGCGGTAAACCAAGTAGGCATATGGTCCTGCATGTTGTTGGCATGCTGGCTTTTTTTTTTTTCATGCCAGATTCTGATAAAAGGGACACTGCCCTTTCCTGTTCAAAGGGGTGCCTTATTGTTTGAGCTTTAGATTGATTGATTCAGTGTGAGCCAGAAGAGCACTGATCTCATCGTCTTCTGTGGGGATTGCTTGGCTTTGCTCTGGATCTGATCGCCCGTTATATCGAGTTCAGTAACTCTGTAAAAGGCAATATTTACATTTGTTGATGAATTGAAACGAAGCCAGGTGACACCTGTTTAACCATAAGATTTCTCTGCTTCATTGTCTGCTCGATTTGCTTGCTTATTGTTTTCATGAGTTGCCTGAGTTGGAATAACTATGTATTTCTGTATAGTTGGGGGGTTGTCATTGGTACTGCTCTACTTGTCGATCCATAGACCGTTAAGCGCTTACTAACTAGCAAGGATACATGGGTTAGGCGTATTTTGTTCTTTATGTCAAGAAGGATTGGTTCGTTGATAATCAGTCATCACCTCACCCATATGTTCAGGGGTGGTGCACTGTGATCGAGATATTAAGAAATAGACTCTCTATTATAATGTTGATTCTATGTGCATCTTCACACCACCTCATACCCTTATATAGGATTATCAAGAGTGTTATCTTTATTTTAAATAAGTCTCTATTATATGTATGGTTGTAGTTATTTACTTTGATGCGATGGATCATGTCCATGTTCAAGTAATATCTTTTGTTGTTTAACCACATAAGGTGGTTGGTGCGGCGTAATACGAGTATCGAGTTGACGTAACGTGCCTCCCCGTTTAGGGACATTTTGGAAGATAAATGGACAATCGATATGCGGGTTTCATATCTGTACTTGAGTAATGTATTTACTTCTTGCCCAAGAAGAACAAAGATATATCATAAGTTTCAGTTAGAGTAAGCCAAACTTTTTTTTGCTAATCTCCAGCTGCAAATGCAATTGTTTCCCCGTTATCACCTCAAATCTTTGTTCTGGTTAGTGCCCAAAGAGTTCTTCTCATGAACCGGAAAAGGTAATTTGGTATGAAACTGGAAGGTCTCCCTTTCGCGTTGTAACGACTACGCGATCGCCTGGCTCTTATGTTTGGTGTTTCTCTTCTTTGCACAATTTCTCTTTACGACGATATAACACTTCACCGATGTTTGACTTATCTCTTTTCTTGGGTAGTTTTGGAGCGGTCCATTTTTGTTACTTAAAACAACAAAGCTCACCTCTGGCAGTAATGTTTCTGCATCAGTAAGATATGGTGTTTGTATAGAATACTGAAGACATTTTTCAGATATGAAGTGTTATTTCATGACATGAGTTTTCCTAACCTGTCTTTTCATCATGTTATTTCATGTGTTATTTCTGCATCTACTGGATGTCACGGTCTTCTAGATCATCGCAACTCCAACTGTTGGGCGTTTTTCCATAGCATGATTATTTGAGACATGAGCTTTATAAGCCAATGCACTGTCCGAGGTTAAGCGGTGAATTAGTACGCAGAATCAAAGGCGCCACTTGTTACTCTATCTCTAAGAACAACTCATAGTCATTATTGAAAAAACTTTATTCATATTAAAATTTGAGAAATCATATATATAAATTTCGAATCATTCCATTTATAGTCCACTGATTTAAGTTGGAACCCTATCGGTTTAATAAATTTAATAACACGTAATTCATTTTGTCAAAACCATGTAAACTCATTCCATGTGAAAAGATCACTGCAGGCAATCAGCAAAAGATGCTAGGTGCATTATTTGCCATCAAATGCGGAGTATGCACGGACCAGATGATAGAGAAATCAATCAGTAATATTACTATATTGATTAGTGGTTAATTAGTTGTGCCATTAATCGATGTTAAGGAAGATAATGACACTAACATATTATAAGTGGTTTGTGGGGTTGATTTAAAAAATTCTGAAAAGATTTTGTAACAGTGATTTTGTGAAACAAAATTTTCTTTTAATGATATAAAATCAGTAACACATTTCCATATTTATAATTTCATAGTTAAACAATCATGTTATGCCAAAACCGTTTATCATCAAGATTTAACTCAATAATAAACAACATTTCACCAATATACGATCACGTGTACAGGCTTGACACTTCTTGGGTACAACAAAAAAACAGTTTTTCTCTATCACAGCAAAGATAAAATATATCCAATTCTTCTCGGATCCTTTAAAACATGGAAACAAACAATGTTGTTTCAATCGTAACACTGTACGTAGGTCTGTGGCGAGCTTGATTTATACATCAATGTGTCATTGATAGGTGCTTTTGCGGCCTGATTACAGAAGCCAGAGCACGAACGTCCATATTTGTGTGAATACTGATACGCCAACGCTTCCTCTTTCCTTGACATTTTTGCTGCTAAATAAACTCTCTGAATTATGTGATGATCAATGCATGATTTGTTTAGGTATAACATTAATGTATCCATAATGTGACATGATGTGACATAGGTATAAATAACTCACATATTCTGGTATCTTCTTGATGATCTTCTAGAGAAAAATTAACTTGATTTTTCTGGTAAAACATTGACCATTTCTTAGTTGAAAATAGGTAAATCATGATTCATCTCATAATAAATACCAATCACATAGGAAAGCCAGATTTGGACTCTCTAAATCGACCTCTATGATCAGATATGAAGCAACCATAACAATATAAGGAATCAGTTCTATGAAAAATCCAAACTATGGTAATAGATTCAAATCCACTTATGCTTTGCGTGGGCAAATGTATTGGCTCTACACACATCAAGTGCACAAAAATACCACAAACACAAATACAACAATAAAGGAGAATTGCAGCATTCAAAATCACACTTGTTCTAATACCGTGTCGTCCAGAATCTATATATACACTTATATTATATTCGTCTACATGATGTAGGTAAATTATTTTCAACACCATCTCTCACCTGAATGTTTGTCTTGGATTCAGAATACGGATATATTTTAGTGACACGAAGTGTTATACCTTGGGTTTAATAGGCTCTAATACCATGTCGAGTAAGAGTGGAATATCAAAAATCTTAACTCATGACAATAGGTTCATTATATTATTTATATCATAACAAAAACACATATCAATGTTATTGAGGAGGTGTCTTACTCTTAACCTACTGATTAGTGATGTTGCACCAGCTATGGGCGAAATTAAGCCAGGAAATCAACGGATCTAAATGTTCAGCACAGAATGTAAACCAGGAAATGGCAACTAGGCCACACATTTACACACTTACAGGATCACGTGGCCGTGCATGTGCTCCTCCAGTCATTTAATGTAAGGATGCGCACATTTTCGTTACATAGCTTTCGATTCTCAAAAGCATATAAACACATAAGCACAACAGTCATACTCCAACTCACTCTCCTCTAAATTTTGAGTCATTGTATAGAAAGAAAAACTCATAAATTAAATTAACCTAAACCTACCTCAAATGTCAGAATCCGATAAATGGGTCGGATTGTCTTACGGGTTAAGGATCCTTCAATTGACTATTTTACTGTATCGATCCAAATCATCCTGATTTTTTATGAACATAAGAGGTGTCGAAACTCTAATCATAAATTTCAGAAATACAAACAATCATCATGTAATCGTGTTGAGCACAATCTTAGATTACATTATGTAAAATTTTGTCCTCATCATAAACTTAAAGGAATCATTATCTGATATCCTCTTGAAAATTAATCTCGGTATAAGATGTCTGAAAAAATCATGATGTGTGAACATGATAACTGGCAGAGGTTCATGTACCCGTGTGGTACCAAATTATTGACAAGTTCATGTCTGAGTAGACAGTAGCAATAAAAATTTGCCTAAGATCTGTGAGACTGATGCAGAGCACCCATTACTGAAATCAATGGCAGATCCAGATCCAATCTAAAACCTTACAGTGCTGAGGGCATGTACTATTCCTTATTTTATTAAAAAACTCAGATTAGCCCCTCAATATGATTCCGATTAACAATGATGTCATTCTCGGACGATCCCAATAATACAAAAGTCTGTCTCATGTGACACAACCATCATTGACATATGTCATTATCATGTTGATGATATATTCGGGTACGAATTAAGTGAAAAAAACACGACTGAAAAGTCTTGGAAAATGAAAACCTATAGTACAGAACATTCTTATTTCTATGTCACAAAAATGCAATCCAGGACAAGCAACAACAAGAGCTAGCAAGTCTTAACAGTGGTGGAATGATCACTCGTACGTGTGAACTGGACTCCTTATCAGTCACTTAAATGTTTCTAATCACGCGATCGATAGAACCTCAATTTAACGAGGGAAGCCAATACTGATCATGAACACCAGCAGCAGTCTCATACAGAGCCGTATTAGTCCGAGTCCAATCCTCGAACATCTCATCGCAAAACACCAAAGGCGACGAGCTGTCCCTATTCCTATCCGCATCCTCGTATCCGAAATCTACATTATCGATATCCGAGAACTCAGACCCCAGTAATCCGTACAGGTCTAAGTATCGGAACTCATCCATCCCACCGAAATCCAAAAATCCCATATTGTTGTTCTCTTGATGCAGATCGCAGTTATCAGTAACAAACCGACACCCTGCGTCGTTAACATTGACGACCGCAGGGGCGTTTTGTGACGGAATATTGTCATTGTTGCAACTCGCGGGATTAGGAAGGATAGGATTATTACGATGGACGTTAGGGTCGTCGTCGACGAAGACCCTGTTGCATCGGCCGGCTTTAGTCCTGACCGCCTTGGACTCCAGTCCAAGTGGGCTTTTTTCGATCCGAGACAATGGAACGATCTTTCTTATCTTCCTCGACTTCCTCGTTGGTGAAGATCCGTGGTGGTTGTGGTTGTGGTGGTTGTGATGGTTGTGATGGTGAAGGTGGAGTTTCTTGCTGAGATTGGTGTTCCAGTAGTTCTTGATTTCATTGTCTGTTCGCCCTGGCAGTCTTCCGGCTATCAACGACCACCTGTTGCCTAGCAGCTTGTGGAGTCGGATTATTAGGTCTTCCTCGTCGCCGGTTATGTTCCCTCGCTTGGTGTCAGGACGAAGATAGTTCAGCCATCGTAGCCGACAACTCTTCCCACACCTCTTCAAACCTGGAACATTACAACAGATCATCAGTCTCCCCTGCCAATTGATTTCATAAGTGCGCATCAATGCACATGTTCGGAAAACATGAATAGTACCACTACAGTATGTTTAATCCAAATGGGTACTTATTGATGAACGTATAGGACTATGACTATCCGTTCAAAATATAATGATAATTCAGCTAGTTCAAACGGAACCGTTATCGTAGAGGGTTTGTTTAGGATTACCGGCACGCTTAGGGAGGTTGCGCCAGTTGCCTTCGCCGTGATCTGTGATGTATTCGGTGAGGATATGATCTTCGATCGCGGTCCAGGCTCCCCTGTTCAGGCCTTCCTTGGCACAACAAGGACTCCTCCCCATATTTTCACCTCTTTGTTCCCTTCTATTTGAGCTGATAATTGGGTCCTGCCCCTCTCTGTCTCTTCCCCTTCTAGTGATATATGGTATAAGAAGCTGAGTAGAAAGCAGAGAGGTTTCAGCTTCGAAGTGGGAATGATGAGCCTTGCTGGTTTTTATAGACCCAAGAGTCGGAAAATGAGTAGTTGGAGTTATTGATTTGGTTTAGTTTTTTTTTTTCTCTCACGTTTGAAAACTATTGTGTATGTTAGTACATGACTATAGTTTATACCTTATTTTTTGTCATAGGTATATGCACACGTTTTGTCAATTATTCAGCGTTGAGCCCCATCATGTTGTTTTACACATCATTTTCCTCGAATGTTGGGAGTGGAGTTAGTCCCGAGGATAAATTTGAGTGAGTGAGATCCAACGGATCAAGGTGTGATTCATGTAGTCTTCTCAATCAAAAAATATATTTACCTTTGTGTTATTAAAAATATTATCATTAGGCTTCATCACACAATCTTATAAATCGGGCACATTGTCTCGCTTTGTTCGATATTGTAAGCTCACAAAATGTATGGGAACGAATTGGAAGAAGAGTAATTTTTCAAATATTGACTATGGTAGAACTCTTTGATAAGTTAATTTATAGAAACAAGATTGACATTTCTTGTTGGTCTTTCTAGTAAGCTTTACCTAAACCGCAGCCATTGAACAAGTCTCCTATTTTGGGGTTAGATTGTAATGCCTTGACTTTCACAATGAATAACAAGTGGACATTATGTCGTCATGGACCGAATCCATGACAAGATCAAATAAACCAAATGGTTTAGAGATATAAAAATCAAGAAAATATAAACAGTAGTCACATTAGTCGTTTACAATATCAAATATCTGTTTAAGTTACAGCATTGATGTAAACAGCAGTACATACCAAATGTTATTTTAGACAAAAATAGGCATCTGATCTGATATAATGTTCTAAAATATGTAACCCCATCTATATGAATACAACCTCACACTATGACCCTCCAAGAGCAGGTGAGGGCATACCTACAAATCAAACACATAATCATAAACAAAAAAAACTCAGCAACCTAAGATGTATGAATTTCATTTATAGGGACTATTGCTAACGGATATGACAACCATCGAAAATCCCTAAAAATGTGTTGATAATATGATAGGAAGATATAAGTGTTATATCAAATAGTATTGTTTTAATACGTTTTGCACGTCTTCGCATCACTTTTACAAGTTTTTTTTTTTTTACATTTGCTTATATTTCATGTCTTAACTTGAAAGACAAACTTCAAGTATACAATCGACTTAAAATAAAGAGATAGAATGTCAATCGTCAGTCGCACTACCCAAAAAATTATATTTGTGCACCTGTATATTTCGGGCGTTGTCTTGCACCTCATGTGCGTTTTCAATGAGACATCGGATGTCAGCATTAAGAAGATTTGGGCCTCCCTGCAAAGAGTAACCAGTGATCCCGTCACAACGATGTTGAAGCCGCTGCATGCATGCAAAAAGAATGAGGATGTCCATTGCTCCCTTCCTAGTTCCTCGCCCTTGATAAAGACTCAAAGGATAAACAGTGGAGTCCACTACTCAACCAAAGCCATCAAGCCTATTTAAAAAGTAACGAATTATCTCAATGGATAAAAAAGGAATGTCATGTTTAACCTTCTCAATATTTTCAGAAAAAAAATCCAACGGATCCAAAAAACTTGTATATTGGATTAGTTTTTCATCACAAGTGGGTTGCTCCTCATTTCCATTTTAGATTGCACAACAAATCACTTGTATTGAAAAAACAACTCTCATGTTAATAAAACATATATTTTGTTGATCTTCCTTATACTATCAAACAATGTTTTGGTCGTCCCATCAAATCTGTTGTATGGATGCATTACCAATAAATATTTAATGACAAATTTGGATAATACAATATTTCATCGTTCCATCCGTCATGGTTGGCCTCGACCAAACTCCTACTGGTTTAACTTTGCTTTTTCTATACGACCAAAGGAGTAAATGAAAATTTACTGCACATATACCACAGTAAAAGTCAAGCGATGTGCCTGAATTATAGGCGGCTGCAGCTGAGCTAACTTTCTTGAGCGAAGAAATAGAGATAATGAAAGGTGGTTGTTTCGTTTTTGCTTTTGCTCTGTTTTCTTGGGGCCAAGCTTTTATGATTAAATTATATAATGTACGTGTAACGTGTGAATAGTCCATTGTCACTTCACTCACGCTTTTCATAGTAAGAAGCTTCCAACAAGAGTGGAGTGTATGTACAATACAAGTTATTGAACAATTGAATTATGGAGTTGTTGTAAAGTCATGGGTATAAGATATTTTCTTGTAAAAAAGTTCTTAAAATCACCATCATCTTATATATCAGAGAAATTAGATCATTGTGAAAATCCATCATGTGGAAATTTCATGTCAAGGTATAAATATTCATGTTTGATAGCAACAAAATCAAGAACAAGGTATACGTGGACATTAATTTGCTTGATATTAGCACTGAAATCTCGGCACGTAAGGTAAACGAATTTAGTTAGGCATTTTTGTCCCAAAAAATAGAGCATCAACAACTAAAAACTCCGATACTATGGCCATAAACATAATTTTGAACGACAATTTTAATTTCTTTATTAAAGAAAAAAGCCATTTTGAATGGTTTATGTCAACAACCAGGAAACTATTTAAATTTTTTTAAAAGATGAGTAAAAAACTCTCCATGACATAGTTACATTACAAAATGACTTTTCAACTGATATCAGTCAATTTTAAACATGATCAAACAGTTGCGAATTTAATGGGATAGAATAAACGTGTCCCGCGTTGACGAGTAGGGACTAACCAATTCGCCACCGTGTGAGAGTATTTTTCTCGACTGTACGCACCTTTCTTTCACTTTATCGGTCATGATATTTGTGGGCTCCCTTCAAATGTGTACCCATTTGGAATTTGCTTGCGTCCATGTCTCCATATACACGGGAAAAAAGCCATCGGTCGATGATGAAATTTTAATTTTTTGATGGTGTAGTCACTTTTCTACCTTACAACTTCTCATGAAAGGTACAACAACTTCGCGTATTTTTATTTGGCCACGTATATGTATGTATACGTTTTTATTTGGCCACGTACATTTTGCGATACATTTTGGGAGTATTACACATAAGAATTACACAGATGTGAAGGTTTTTTCAGCATGTACATTTTGGGTTACGTACATTTAGTTCGATCGTGAAGGTTTTTTCAGCATGTGAACTAATCCTACCGTCCATAACGATATCGTTCGTTAGGCCACGGTTTTAGGGTTTGTTTGGCTGAGTTTAATGTTGATGAGGATGTTTGTCATTCTTTTATGAAAAAATTTGTAAACAGTTTTCTACACAAAACAATAGTAAGTAATTTGAGATTGGTATCAAAAAAAAAAATTTATAAAAAAAAGTAAAATAATTTTGAACCTATCTTTTGTTAAACACGAAACTAATTATAAAACAACAATAAAGATACTCTCTTCATTCCATAATATAGAAAACGTATTGATTCGATATTATTTTTTAAGTGGTAGTGAGGTTTAATATAGTAGTTATGAGAAAGATAATGAGGATATATTTTTATGTTAAAATATTAATATTAAATAAGATATATTATTTATATTTTGAGATAATATAAATAAAAATATATTAAATAATAAAAATTATTATTATTAATCATATATGAACGTATACATATTCTTTATCATTCCCATCAAAAGGACCCTTAGTTTGTTAATCTCGGACCGCAAATTGAGGCAACTTTATAGTACTAGTGATCATTGGTTCACGATTCATATCCACTGAATCTATTGGGTTCCGAGTATTAACTGGACTCCTTGTAGGAGTATATGGTTGAGTGGCTTTTGCACAGTCCAAAGCAATATAATTTCATAATAATGCCCTTAACAGTACATAAGATAATATACTATTGGAGACATGAGAGATGCCCAAATGATGCTGATCTAGAGATCTGTTCATGCACTTAACATGCATGAAAATAAAGCAAACATACTTTATATAAACAAAGCCTGAAAAGGCAAAAGGCTAGTTATAGTCATTGCATCATCCTACGAGTACATAATTGATGATCAAGAAGGAAAATCAATCACTTTCAAATAGTATTAGCAGACACATAAACCAAAATTATCATGTCCCTGTACAAAAGATAACAATGGATTGCACGTGCTAGATTTTGCATAGGTAACAGAGAACTGCTGCTGTTCAAGATGCTCCAAGGTTACACAATAATATTAGCACACTTGTGCGATCAAAAAGCAGAATCCAGTTCACGATTTGTTGCTTTTCCCATCGATCATGTAAATTTATATATCATGGTTCCAAAATGATTGTACCGTCTTAAATTGGATCCAAAGTTATATAGATATGTTATTTTGGGGATAAAGTTTCGTCCGTATTATTGATTTTTATATCTTATCAGATAATCTCTACAATTGATGAGACAAATTAAAACCGGCCCGTAAAAGCGAGATGTAAACTAAATGTATTCAGTGTGATGTAGAAGAATAATTTTAAATTTTTGAAACTATAACGTCGTAATTCAGGTTATAAGATATATCTATTGTTTGCTTGAAAATACTACCAATAGAATTCTGCCATAAAATATATGCCATTTTCCACCAAGACAACACCTAGGATTTTGAGTTTTTTTAGTTTGTATTTAAGTTCGAAATAGGGAAATCAGGAGATGTTACAACAGTAGCCAAAATTGTGGTGGCAGATTTTTCACCATCACATATTTCTTTAAAATATTTATTTAAATTTAATTTCATTTTCAAAAATTTTAAATATTTGAAATTTATGGTGAAAATTGTTTCTGTAGTAGTTTGTTGCTTTCTGCATACAGCACCAACATTTTTCCGTTAAAAATATGTGTGCGTCTTATTGTATAAACCTTCATTCTTTTATAACAATTATGTTTTTGGATTGTTTTTCATTTGCATCTTTTTTGCTCCCTTCATTTGAACTATTGGATCGTCACCATATTTTCTTTTTTTTTTTTAACGAGGATGTGGAGGCTGATTTAAAAGCTGTCATCCTCACATATTTGAAAACTAATGATTACTTTTTGTTCCATCGATTGTAGTTCTTTTTTTCACTTTTCTAAATATATTAAGAGAAAATTATCTATTACTTATCAAAATCTATAATATTTATTGATTAATTATATATCATTATCTTATTCATGAGTCATCTATCAAAAAAATACAAGACTTCAATTCCTTGATATCTAATATTCAAAAAATAACAAATCAGTCTTAAAATCAAACCAAATAAGTTTAAATGATAATTAATAAGTTAGAGACGATTTCTTGGTAAATAAATTCCAAAAATAAGTTTTATTGGTAATTCATACTATATTTCATTGCAATTGCGTCATTATAATGAGCCAATGTTCAACAATATTAATAGAAGCCAAATTGTGTGTTCCATAATTTTGATCCTTCTTATAATATATATTATTAATTTTAATTTCCCTCTGTTTTTCATAATCTATATGACTCGTTTTCTTCACTAATGGTAAACCAATTTTTTTTAGTACAAAATGTGAATCAAATATTTTAATACAAAATGTCATCTTCGTTTACCGGCTTTTGTTTGTTTAATACTTTTTTGTTAATATATCATAGTGTATAATGAATACAACAAGTGTTAATTACTCAAAGATACAAATCAGGGAACTTATTTTCCTATAAGTACATTCTATGATCTAAATTCCTTATAAGTATATTTTTAAAAAACATAATACATAAATACCCAAAAAACCTTTTAATTTACAAAAGGAAAGTAATCAAATACTAAAACACAATTAATATCTAAAACCCTAGTTGTTTGATCATCCCTGATCGTGGTACTCCTTCGTCGGGAGTTGTACCGCCGACCACCGACGACGTCATATACGGAAGTTGTAATAATCGGGGAAAAGTTGTACCCGTCGGGAGTTATGCCCACGACCATCAATTGTAGCCAACAATAAATTATACCTTTTGGACTCCGCGGCTCCAACAATTGTTGTGGTTACGAAGGAGGTGTTTAGGGTTTTGGGATGTGTTATTTATTTGTTTGAGATAAGGTCATTTTGGCGAGAGTGAGTTTTTTTTTTTTTTTTAAGTGTATGTATAGGGAATTGAAATCTTTGGTTGGATTAGAAGGGAAAGAAGTTGAAAAAAGTGTAATTATACGTCATTTACACATACAACAAACAAAAACAATTTTAGTCATTTTTTAGCGCTATAAGTTTTAGAACGATAATAATTTTGTGTGACAAAATACAATTATATGTCATCAATTGATTGCATTTTCGCACCTTATTTCCTATGTTTGAATCACAACATTATCAAATATTGAATTGGATCATGAAATACAAATGATCCATGACGTTGTAATTCTTAGTGTTTTTATGAAGTAAATAATTTCAGATGAGACCTAAACGAAGTTTTGTGTTTAACAATCAGACAAAACTCAGATTCATTTGTAAAACATACATGAATGGTATTAGGTGATATCACTCTAAAACATATATTTTTGTTTTGGGCGAAACTAAGATAAATACCACTACTTGACAGCATATAAACTAAAGATACCAGTTTCTTACACCATCACACATCTTTCATATTCCTATAAACAAACCACTACTACTAACTTTATATTGTCGAACAATTGTCACTCAGTGACATGGTATTGCTAGAAAAATCACTGATCAAACCACATGGTGCTCATATTCTTGAGCCAACTGTGACAATATCTGCTTGATCCAAGAATTTTAACTGCTTTCTAGCTTAGCCAGCTGTACATGATTAACAAAATTAACTTAATTAATTACACCAGTGGGTTGTGTTTATCCTCCAAGCAATGACATTCTCATATTGTGCATGTTTATGCGTGCTAACAAAATGTTAATCCCATGCATGACCCATCAATTACTGCAATTAAGCTGCCATCACACATGCAGTTAACATGCTCTGATTTGTATCCTCGGTTCCATTTTGTTTTTATTGTTGTCTTCAAAAGATAAAAGATCCGAATATGTGACTTTTATGCTGAGAAAAAGCTCATGGTAATAACTAACGTTCAACAACACACATGAACACTTATCATTTATATTTAATTTTTTTTCGATAATTAACAAAAAGCCCTCGGGAGGATTACAAAAGATCATTTATGAATATACACGCCTACTGATCTACTTGAGAAAGACAAAGTATAAGACAAATATCATTTGTATTTAATTGAATTCGTCAATTTGATAACAAGAAGGATTAATTGAGCAATGAGTGACCCATCCCCTTAACACGTCTTGAAACATCAACAAATAGTTCGCGAGATTATGTGGATAGACAAGGCTGCTTACGATCGTCCTCTTCACACTGAATACAGAGATCATTTTTGACTTGGATAATGTTGTTAATTTTCAAACCCACTTTATCACAAACAGAATCCTAGAATAGAGATCACTTTATCAATTTATAAACATAATTGATAATAAACAAAAATAAAAAAACGACACCAATTTATATAGGAAAAACTCTCAAGGGAAAGGAAAATCCACGGAAAGAGGAATATTCATTCATCAAGCAGTCTGATTATAATTATTTCTATTTGAGATCGTTTTCTCTTTTGTATATCGTTGTTGAAAACCCTAAGTTCTCTCTTCTTATTTTTCTATAATATGGATATATTTATAAGGGATAAAAAACAAAAAAATCAATGTAAAAAAAATAACAATTTTGTTGCTATATATATATATATATATATATATATCTATATATGTATATATCTGCATTGCTCATTGATCAACTCTCTTCTGAAATTAGCACATGTCTTAAGTGTTACTAATAAATAGTTGAAAGTATACATTCATCAATATATAAATATGTAATGTACATGAATATTCTGGTCAGAAATTGACCCAATAATCTCATAACTTTCATCATTTCTTCCACTTTTTCTTGATACTTTAGTTATTTTATGAGTAAACATTATAAGAGTCATCAATAGTTTTTGTAATCTATGATATATGAGTTCATTAGCTAGTCAACATTTGTATACACTATATGTAACGACTATACTAACTCTTCTCTCAGATGCCATATAACTAAATCTCAATCAGAAATTTAGCTTACACTTCAGTCCTCGTTTCACGGACATTTTTCTTTGTAAGAAATCTTATAAAACGACTTACTAGAAGAGTGACAATAGATGTGAGAAAAGATCTAAACTACACCAGCTAGATCGAGGCTAGGAATCGATCAAGCATTTAAGGTGTGCCCTTAGTCTTTGACAAACTTCGGGGATTTGATCCTCCATGGCACATGCTGAAATATACTCATGGGTACAATAATTTTGGAGATACATTCATGAACTTTATGAATTTCTGTAACAATGATCTATTCCTAGCTAGCTCAAGCCAGCGCATAACCCCATGTGGAGATTAAAAATTGTGAAGTACTTTTATCATAGGTAAACAGGGTTGTGGGAAGGCGAACAAATTGGTAGTACAAAAATAAATATTTATAGATAACCATTCAATTGTACACCCTATCGAAAAACCTCAATTAGTTCCGTAGATGCTAGATCTTACTCTTGTTCCTTAAGGTTTCGTTGTCGAAAGGTTTGAACTCATAACCCCGGAAATATATGTTTGTAACTTATATATTTTCAACAATCCAGATAATTTTGTCATGCGCAACGTTTAAGGACGACGATTACTTGGGTTGTAACACATAGTTATATAGTGTTACTTTGTTTGCAACACAATTTTGGGTGAGCAAGAATTATATAATCGAATCGAAAAATTGAATTCGGTTCAATTACTTTGATTTTCGGTGTTTCGTTTAGTATTCGGTTTTGGTTTTCATAAATTTTGGTAAATTCGGTTAATTTCAGTTTTGATTCTCATCGCATATTTTTCGATCCAATATCTTATGTGTAATACTCCCAAAATGTATCGCAAAATGTTAGAGTTAATTCTGTGTTATTTATTATTTTATCTAATCCAATGTAATTATCCGTATAGATTATTTGGGATAAGAATTTAATTTTGGTTACTGTGGTATTTCATGCAGATATGAGCATATTAAATGTGATGCAGGGTAAGGGTTTGAAGTTTTTTTTACAGCCGGATTATTGATGTGGTGCATGCATTAAACCAAATATATAGATTCTTCAATTTTTTTCTTTTTTTTTTTCTTATATGTATTATTGTAAATAGTTGACACGGATGAGCCAGTTGAATAAGAAAAAAGAGAAACAAGATGAAAGTGTGAGTGAAAGACGGCAACAAAAACAAACACCTACATCATACACAAAAACCGACATCATACACAAAAAGATTTATAGCGCAAAGTAGTAATAGTAGGGAGTAATGACAACGACATAATCAAACGATAATCTATAGATTATTAGATCTCAAAGCCCATGTCTCCCATACCAATGCATCGTATCGCAAGGTAAACAACTCGATTGGGGCCAAGCCACATGCACACCCCATTAGCGTAAGAGTAAGCAACTGAAGACCTAAGCGTTTTTTTTTTTTTTTTCTAAAAGAAAATCTCGAAGAATTTTTCTTTATTCAACCGAATAACCCACAAACCCGAAGAACCTAAGCGTTGAATGCAGAAGGATTTCAGACTTCAATTAGATGTGATTACCACTAAAACTAGATTGCTGGCAATTACTACTCAGACAGGCGCTAAAGTCCTTGCTTTCACTGGCTTACTCGCTGTCTAGCCTTAATCCTGTCAGTACTGATGGAAATGTAAAAAGAAGACTTTAGGGCTTTAAACAAACTTTCAATGGATTCATTTTTACCATTCGCCTTAATCCCGTCAACTTATGTAATTACGTTTCACCGTTACCCAAAACTGCATTTGGGATATGCCAACACTGCAGCTTAATCCCTGCGCCTCACCCTTCTCCTTGTTCCACAACTACTCGTCACATATAATCGTTGTTATCCTGTTAATCATGGATTCCTCAACACCATAAAACACACTTAAATGACATACTACAACTCATTTCATTCCGGCCATATTCCTACGGAATATCACCTTTCATTTCATCACAAAATCATCATAAATATATAATACAAATATAAGAAGTTTTTTTTTAGTCATCCACATGTCCATTTTCTATTGATTAATACAATACACGTGAATTTTTCATTAGTAAGTTTCACAATGAATTAAATAACATCTTTAAAAACTTCATTATCAAGCCGTATAAAAAAAATTTATTATCAAACATATGAATTGATTAAGTAACTATGTGAAAATTTAAAACAATAACATTATATATTTTTTATTTGATCGAGCTCTTCTTTGATCGATCAAAGCATGAATAATCACATTAAGGAAATTAAATTTTTGTATATCATTATCTTATAATATAATAATATTGATGGTTTTATGTATTATCCAATACTAGAAGTCTTTTATAATTGAACAATCATGAATAATCAATAAATTGAAGTTTAGAAACACAATATAACTATTTAATCTAAAATGAATTATTTGTTATTAATAGAAAAAAAATATATAAAAAAAATAGAATACATCACAAAGAAAAAATATAATATAATATATCACAACAAATATTATCGATAATTATATATTCATAAGTAGAGATCTAACACTAGTATTCTTATGATCCAAATGCAGCATAAATATGATGGTTTTCAATCAAAACCGATCTTGGGGAAGCCCCCGTCATTTTGGGGTCATACCAACACAACAAAGCCCAACCCAACAAACCAAGCCCACTATAGCCCAGGCTAGTCCAGCCCAGAAAACATGATTGATTCCAGCTGATAATTACATGGATATCAGGGATGTAAGTTAATCTGACCAGGGTATCGTGGTCCATCTATCCTTGTCTCTTCAGTGTAGCACAGCACAATTTATTTCTATCAAAACGTTATTATATCAATCATCTTTATTTAATATCAATAATTTCATTCTGATAAGTTATCATGTTATTAATATTAAGAATGGTAAAATAGATATATAGCAGAGATGTATCTACACTACACACAATAGAAACAAAAAGATTTAACTTTTTACAAGCTGCATCACTACTGCTTTGGAATGTAGGCATATATTGTCTACCATATAGTAATTATCGCACTTGAAAAAACCTGTCAATGTATTTTCTAAATACATTCATTAGTTGTTACATAACTCGTTGTTGGACACTCATTCGATATGTGCCCTGACCGTGCAAAACTAAACAAAGTGAAACATCGACAAAACAATTATGCTTTTAATGTCTCATGTTCTCAATACACCTTACACGGTATTGTTGTTGTGATTATTGTCAAAACAATTTCATTCAAACTTGTATATTACGATGTTGATCATACATATTATGCAAGAATTTAAAGATTATTATACGTAAATTAAACATTGTTTCTTTGTTAGTTGCATGTTGCCCCAGCCCCGTTATGTGGTTTCCTATCCCTATGTTACTTATGACATTAAAAATTGTGAGGAAAGGGTCCAAAATTAAGTGCAAAACGTTACCATAATCGGATCCTAAACGTTCATGTGATTTTTAATAAATCGTGTGTGGTCTGTTTGTTCGGGTGAAAGTTGTTTCTCCTCGTGAATTGTGTGACGAGTGGGGTATCAAAAGTGTGAAGTTCCATGAAGGTATGGTGGACCCCACCTTGGTTCCTGATTCGCTGCTCCGAACCGGCCGGTCAAGAACCGAACCAGAAGATTAATCACCGGCCTACACATAACAATGGATCATGATAAAAGTGTCTGAATAATTCGATAACTATCATTGATAACGATTATCTTAGGAGTTATATCTTGTAGTTGTTCCAATGAATTTTCTAGTGCTGTTGCAAAAAGGAGGAGGTGAATATGTAATTTGATTTCCTTTGAAGTTGACTACATGTGGTCACAAAAATTATTTAAAGGGGTGGGAATTATTGCATTACATGGACCATTAGTAGTAGTACTGTAGAATGTACAAACCCCAACAATGAGTACTGCTTTAGATTCCCTTCCTCTTCCTAGCCCCAATGCCCATGATGCATTGATGAAAAGATTTCCCCTTTGTTTCTTTTAATGTAAAGGAAAAAGATTTCCTGAAATATTTGTTGATACTATAATGAAAAGGAAAAAGAAATGTACGTGTTGTCTTGAATTTTACTAATAATTATTTTTATCGTTTAACGCATGATATATCTATACACACAATCCTGAAATCTTAATGAAAATTCACACATCTTTTTTTGGACAAGTTTGCCCTTTCTTCACATTTTAGCCTGAAAAGATAAAAAATTACCTTGTATTTATCATTTCCCATATGTTGATGTAAAAAAGGATTTGACTTCGCAATAATAATCTTTATTGTAACCGTGCAGCAAGGGGTTATACACTATTTGAAAATAAGTTACTCAATGGGATTATAAGGTGTTATTATCTCAGTCAATGTAATTCAAAATCTCTAAAGTATGTATTTTGACGAATTGTGTGACAACTGATAAAACAAATATGATTAAAATTGTCCAAATGGATGGCTAAGATAATTATACACTCTTATTGTATAATTCTAATTACAATTAAAAAAAATGATATATTTTCTGTCTCATAATATTGATAACACTTATTTATTTGAACCGTCCCAAAATGAAAATAACATATCCCATTTAAAAATATCATCATTTGTTACAGGATACTCCATTATCTTTTATCATAACTAGTACAATAAAATTCATTGTCATTAAGAAAATAATTTTTTTCATCAAATTTTATAAAAAATCAACAAACATAAATCTGTGTGTCGAATCAACATATTGCATATAATATAAAACTAAGAAAATATTATTTAACATGTAATTTAATGAGTTTCGATATATCTTAAACAATGGTCGATCATCATAGCCTCCGGCGTAGAAAAGAACATAACTTATACTACTGCTAATGATTCAAGATAAATTTGCACAATATAATGTTTGATCTTCTCTCATTGCTGGTCAAAATTCATATATACAGTCACATTATTGTAAATATTATACAATGGAAGAAATTACATAAAAATCAAATCTCAATCCTCAATGAACGTTGTTTTCATAATGTCAATTACTTTCCCGTTTATATTAATGGTTATATTTTTTATTTGGATCGTCATAAAATAAAGATTATCTTTATTTTGTATAATCTTTTAACATTAAAAAATAATAAGAATCCTCTTTCAACTGTTACAATAAATTATGTGAAGAAAATTATTATTTGTTCATCAAAATCCATATAAATTCAACACTAATATAAAAGCTCGTATACGATAAATGCATAACAATTAATATTAGACCAAGAAAATATTATTTTATCGCTTAATACTCCCTTAGTTTCGTAAAAATTGCATCATTTTGACCCTGATTGTAATAATTATGAGAGAAATTAATTAATGTATTGTAGTTGATTTGATGTTATTCCTTAGTAAATTAAAAAAACGTTACTCTCTTCATCACATTAACTTTGTAATATTTTGACTTTGCACGTGTTTCGATGTAAAATTTGACACGAATACAATGATGATTAATGTAGATTTTTGTAAATTTATCGTGAAAACATAATTGGTCACGTAACTTACCTATGTCAATCTATTATATGTCACGGGACGATCAGACATGATTTGATATGAAAATGAGATTTATATTTATGCATATAAAAATAATATCAAATACGTATATGTTATAAAATTTATTGAAAAAAAATATAATTTTTATAATATATCAAAATAAAATTAATTATTTTATTTTTCATAAAACTGAAGTATTTAAACAAATCTACACAAGTGTAGATGACGTGGGATATGACGAAGAGGAGGAAAAGAGGCGGACGCATTGAGGGGTATTTTCGGACAAGATCACAAGAGAAGAGAAGTACTTGTATTGACGATACGAGGCTGAACGAGACTGTCAAATCTACTTATTCTCTCTTTCTTTCCCTTTTCTTTCCTTTCGATCTCTCTCTCTCCACAAAATCAAGAAAACAAAACACCACACACAAAAACAGAACTAACCCAAAAGAAAGAAAAAAACCAAAAAACTCTCAATCTGCAGATTTTCTAGTGTGGGTTAAGTGACTCAAATTCAATTCAAGAGAAGAATTTCATGTTTTCTTCCCAGATTTTCCAGGTACGCATTTTCTTTCTGTTCTCTTTCTCATCAAGTTCTATTCATTTTCTTGTTCAATTTTTTCTTTTTCATTTTTTAGTTCTTTTTTTTCTGGGTGTTTTTGGTTGAATATTGAGATTCGGGTTGTGTTTATCTGCGGATTCTTCTCTCGCTGTGTAATCATTTTCTCGACTCATAATTCTCTGATTACCTGAACCGCAGGGATTTTTTCTTTTTCCTGTTTTTTTTTTGTCTGTTTTGAAGATATGAAATGACTTTGTTTGTTTTGTACAATGTCGAAATCTTGGAAATGGAAGTTGCGTGAACATTGAAACTATGATCAATTAGTTTCTGTAACATATTCTTGTTACGTGACGGTGACACTATCAAATTACGTAACACGACAACTTAGTATAACGATGCAATTCTCATGGGGAGATGTGGGAATTTTAACTAATTCTCATGCCAAAGAAGAATTTTTTATGGGAATTTTAGGCGAGACGTGGGATTTGATTTCTAGTACAGTTAAGAACATATCTCTATCTTATTGGTGTAGCATCATTGACTTGGTGCTTTTGAGAGGGAGTAATATATTTTTCCTATGTTTTGGGGCTAAAAAAAAAAATCACAGATTCTTGCTTAGAAATTTAGGTGGACTTTTCTCAGTACATATTCAAGGGCTTCCTTTTTGTGGAAATTCCCCACTTTCATTATAGCCCTCTTCATATCTCATCATCCAATATCATCTCCTCAATCCTCACCCTTCAATTATTTGTTCAATGACACTAACATTATCAACATCTTGAAGAGGCTGATAATCCATGTTCAATTGTCATCTACATGAGTTTTTTAGTCTATAGTTACCACAATGCTATTGGTATACAGTCATACAGATTTCGATAACAAAAACAACTCAGGTGTTTCCATCACCGATAAGATATGAGAAGAACTGATACAAATAGTCTTACCCTTGGACTGTTTCAAAAACAGGTTCTGATAAGCGGAATGTTATTTGTATTGTGAAGTTAACGATCTAGGTTTGTTTTTGATAGACGAAACTATGATTCGTTGTCTCGATTTCGTGTAACAATGATTGCAACATAGATACTCAATTCAGTCTTCATATGCCAAGATTTCCCTTGGAATAACAAGTGGGGTTTGCTTTAAATCATCTCCACCTTTTGGTGATGTATGACCATATATGGTGATGATATCATTATGTGTATTTGTCACCATGAATCATGATGGATTAAGTTCACAAAATCAACTCCTTAATTTTTGTCCCCTTTTCATTGTGCAGATAATATTTCATCTCAAAGTTCCAATCTTGAAACTTGGAAATTGAATATATCAAGAAATGGAAGGGGACACATTCTCAGGACTTGGCAATGGAACCCAAATAGACAACAAAGTACTTCAGACATTTCATTCGAGTTTTGGTCAAGTTCAGAACATATTGGACCAGAACAGATTGCTTATCAATGAGATAAACCACAACCTTGAATCCAGGATCCCTGACAATCTAAGCCGAAATGTGGGACTCATTAGGGAACTTAACAACAACATCAGGCGAGTCGTCGACCTCTACGCTGATCTGTCTCACTCCTTTACCAAGTCCATGGAAGTCTCGTCGGAAGGCGACTCGAGCGGTGCTGTAAGATCGGACGGGAAGCCCGGGAACAAGAGGAATCGAGCCGGGTAAGGACCCGTTTGGCCGACCGGAGTTGATTGATTTGCAAAGGAACCTTTAGGTTCTGTAAAAGGGTAACCAACTTTCAGTTGTCTCATACCCTGAAGTTCACAGTTTCTTACAAAGTTCAGCTTGTTCAGTTTCTCCTTTGCCTTGTAAAAGTCTGTGATTTTTAGATCGAATTGAAAAGGTTAAGTGAAGCATGCTTTTATCATGCTCTTTGTTATATGAAGGTGTGGAGTAGCATCTGGGTTTCTTTATGACTGATTAGATCATTGTTAAGTTCTTGATCTCTCAATCTTTATGACGCATCTTCGCCTGGTACATAATTCCACGTAAACGTGGATTTTGTATAAACTTAGGTGATTAGATTACGGTAATGATTATGCCAGGTACCGAATCTCGAGTCAAGTTCATTTTTGGGTCTTTTGGGTTCAGTTTGGACTATTAATAAAGTCGAGTCTTTTAACATGTTATCTTATCTTCAGGTTCGACAATTGATAGAATTGATTTCTTAATATCATCCGTGACTCGAGCACTGTCTGTTAAAAACTTCTTGTTCATCTTCTGTCACCCTCTTTAATCTTTTGGGCTGAGACTTGAAGCTTTCAAGCTCAATTGACATGTCCTGATATTTCAGTTATCTTCCATGGAATCAAAAGACCCTTTGCTTCGTCCCCCTTTTCTCTGCATCACTTTGCTTCGAAGTCACTGCTCATGATTCTTTGATACTTTGTGGGGTAGAAAATTTCAAAAACAAAACATGCTGCAAAGCTCTGCAAAGATGCTCTGCAACAACAACTACTAGTATAGATTTGCAAGAAAGTTGCTTTCTTGTGGGTTTTGGGTTCTTTTTGGTTCCCAATCAGACACCATTACAAGGAGCAGAAACTGAGATGAGAGCATGATTTTTATCAACTTTTGACTATCTAGCTTTTTCTTTGTATGTTTTGTTGGTTTGTTTCATCCCAATTGGTACTCTTTGTGATCTCTGTTGACTGTTGATTAATTAAGGAGAATCCATGGCCTACAAAGAAAGAAAGAGATACATGGAGTAGAAGGAAATTGAAGGAATGTAATAGTTATAAGGGATTCGTCGCTCAGAATCATAGATATCAGGAACGTTATGCTACAAAACGTGTAATATGAAATTGTAGTCTCTTATCTGATCTGTTGTAGAAGTATGTTTCTCGAATGTATCCAAACCTCAAACTTAAAATGTTCAATCGAATCATTTGTATGTTTGCATCCAAAGTAATGGCATGTCAGTGCCATAACTCAAAGATACCAACTTTTCATAGGTTTTTTATTCTGAGAGAGAGAGAGAGGTGCCCACCCCTACTATATTCTATGTTATGGTATTGGTAGCCTTTAAACTTGAGTCACCTGTTGTTGTTGTGACCCATTTGATAGAGCAAACTCGGCCTTTTAAGATCTATCAATACATATTACTTGGTCCACTGTTCAACATCTTCTTGTTTTTCTAATTCTTTAGTTGTTGAGATATCACAAGCTAAAGTTCAAGATGAGTTTCCTGATTCTCTTCTATCTTGATTGATCACAGAGTTCCCTTTTTAGTGGTGGAGCCATCTGATACCGACTTGTTTTCTTGGCTACTAGTATTGATTAATTATCATGTATTCATGTTGATGTCTAAAGATTAAGTATTGTTGTACGTAACGATCTTTTCGTCATATATGGTTGGTTTATAATAGATGGCTTGTGACACATCAAAATTTATTTACTGGTACATGTAACATAAGGTTTAGACGCACAAAGGATGAAGGATAGGTGTGACAGGTTCCCATGTAGTTTGATATGTTGGTCCAATTAGAGCACTAAGCTATGTGTCCAAGTCCTGGACTATTGGTACTCATATTCAGGCATATCTCAACTTGAGGGTTTAAGCACAAGACATTGACAAGATGGTTCTATATCAGATTGAAAGAGGAATCATACGTTAAGAGGAATGGTTTGTTATTGTTGTTTAAAACTATAAAAATCAAAATCAATAACAAAAACAAAAGAATCAATAACTAAAACCGAAATCACTTTATAAAATAAAATGATTTTTTACAAAAGGGATTTTAAATACTATATTCGGATGAAATCGAAAATAGAAATTGAAACCATTTTTTTGATTTTCATTAGTTTGTGAAACGAAAATAGAAAATAAAAAATAAAAGTAATACGAAACAGGTCATAGGATATCTAGTTAGTATGTTGGCCAAGTATGGTTTCTGAAAATCTGGTACTATGTTTGTTTCATTGATCAGATCATGAATGTTGTAATCATGGAGTCCTGAAACGGTATCGTAGAAACCGACCATAGGCATTCAACTTCGAGAGACCCTTTTGTATCTGTTAGAGGAGCTCCGGTATGATATTTGCCTGAGCCTCAACAGCAACGGAGGTAAGACATACATGAAAACCTGGCCAAAATCAATACAAAATTTCATCGAAAATAGCACCTACATTCAGCGGTAAGCAACCGCAGCTGAGGCAGGCAAACCAACATAGGTAACATGAACTTCTTGAGGCAAGGGATGATATTTAATCCCAAGGTCCTCAAATATCTTCTTCAGCTCCATGAGTAAATCGCATTTGCGGCTGCTCTTTTCCCCGGAGTTCTGAAAATTTATCGTGTGGCCAACGTAGAGACCCAAGTTCATCTTGTTCATGTCCTCGAAACCTGTTATTTGTAGGCTGTGACTGGGTCGCCAGTGCTGCGGTTTGCTGTCAATGTACCTGAAACACACAAAAACAATCAACACAGGGTCATCAGGATTTGAATCCTGATCATTGATATTGTTGCTGGTGCGGTTAAACAACCATGAAAGTGGCTAGCTTGATATCAAATTGAAGAAAATCTACAGGATAAGAAAATGAGCTCCTAGTAGATCTGTTGCTTACGCTTTTATCCTTGTCTTCAAAGCACTAAGCGTCTCGATGGAAGTAGAGAAATCCACAGCAAACTCGACGGAGTCACTCATCTCGGGACTCCTGTAGAAATTGCTGACTGGTTTTGTGGCAAGCACAGAATTGGGATAGATAATCTTCTCGTTATCGTATCTCAAGAAGATCGTCGTCAAAATGTTCATCTCGTCAACAACCATCTGGCATAGCATCAGATTACGCATGCAGGTGAGAAATAAAGAGCAGAATCCAAATACGACAGCAAATCGAGTCACTTTTATAGTAACTTTTTTACCTGAACGCCATCAATGACACAGCGATCCCCGACATCAAAGGGATGCATTATGAATACAAATATGAGGGCCTCGAACACTGTCTTGGCGGTGTTTCCAAACATAAACACCACAAGCAACAGTTGAGATGAAATGAAGAGTAGAATATTCGTCGTCAAGAATCCCATCATCAGATTCCAGACAATGACATTCAAAATAAGAACAATTCCGGAAGCTATTTTGTTCAGCTCTTCCACGGCCGTCTTGGTGTCGTTTAGTGAATGAGCAAGAAACTTGCGCTCTAGATAGGCATTAACCTGCAATCAAGATATCATTGTCACAGTCATGCTATCTCCAAAATGCCGCTGTTTCCTGTCATAGTATTTCTAAATTCCGAATTTTCTATCGTACTTCACACGATCGCCTCAAAACATAATATGCACAACATAGTTTACTACACCTAGAAACATTAAAAATATAGGCGATGCAAACTTTGAAACCTTAAGGCAACTCGAGTGTCCGAGAGAAGCTATGAAATCCTTACCACCCACTTTGTCAAGGCTGATTTATTGATCTTGCCGCTTCCGGCTGCTCCCTCAAATAAGGGGAAGACGAGTTCTACCTCGATGCCTTTCAGGAACCGTAAGAGGTCGTCCTCCTCGATGTACCTAATGCGAGCAGAGACTAACATGAGTCAAAAGATAAGCAAAAGCATTGTCAAGTGATTTACATATCAACAGTCTTACTTGTAACCAGGTTTGGCGACATTCTTGAGTATCTGATTAGCTGCCGATTTTGCCTCCCATTCACTTGTGATCTCCTTGCTAGTCTGTTCGCCACCATCATCGTCATCCCCACCTTCAAGGGAATTCGATATGGTCGACAACTTCGTGCCTGTTATCACCTTAATCAACCCTCTCATCGTCCAAGCCGACACCTTCTCCTGCTTCATTCTGTTTAGCCTGTCTATATCAATCACTTCGTCCTTCTTCGCGTTATTCCCACCGAAACTCAACTTTCCGCTGCTAGTAGTAGCCTTCTCAATCCCAATCTTTTCGGCAATCTCCACCAACGGAGGCCCGGAAAGTGCCTGAAGTACATATTGATGGAATAATGATTCTTGAATCCTATCAAAGAATCTCCTTACATGAAAAGTAACCGCCACTGTCTTGATGAATAAAGTCTTAGCTAACCATATCGCTGAGCCGACAACAAAACCAGCCAGCGCCTTGGTGATATAGTTCAGAACTTTGGTCGTAGTTCTCGACCTCTTAACCCCGTGGCTAAACAACAAACCCCAAGCAAGAAGAATGGATGCTAACCAAAGGAAAACCTGAACGCTCCTCTTCATCCCATACACAAAGTACAAAACCTTCCTCTTAAGCACAAAGTTCCTCTCTATCAAGAACACAACGACATTCGTCAACCACTCGTTGATCAATCGACCACAGAACATAACCATCGCGAGCACACACCATTTATATATTGCCAAACTCCATATCTTGAACGAAACCAACCGATCAACCGTCAAGCTAGCAATCAACAACCCCGTCAAGAACACGAACACTCCCCATTCCAACACAAGCAACAAATCCACCTTCTTTCCCTTCTTCGTACTCATCTGAACACTCGCTTTATAGACATTATCATTATCGTTATCGTCATCGTCGTCACCGTCTCCTTGGACCGCTGCCATGAGAGGCGTCTTAGGAGTAATCGGAGACGCCTTCGGAGTACTAACACTCACCCTAGGTGGAGCCCTACTTGGTGTTGTATCCCTATAAGGTGACTTAAGACCAGCAGCAACTACATTATGAGAAGTCTCATCATCCAAGTTCGCATGATCATGATCACTAGGATGTGGTGGCTCAACTAGCCTTGATTTGGCTCTCAAGAAACCCGAACTCACACGCGATGGCCTCCTCGCCACCACCGCCTCATTCAGGGATCTCGGAGGCCTATTCGAGCTCATATTGATGGTGCTGGTTGTCTTGGTGATCTCAGTTTTCAACTGGGTGCCAAGATTGAGACTCTCTGGTCTTGTGCTAGGGTCAGTTTGGACCCTGTCAGGGGACTTATAGGCAAAACCCACCTGGGAAATTTGGTCGGTGAGTATAGTTTGAGCTCCACAGACGCTGTTGATGACGGGATTACATGAATTGCCGTCGCTGCTGTGCACCATAGTTTCAGCTCCATTGTTGGTTGCTGAGATTGCTGTGATTGATACAATCACATCATCACTGGTTCCTGCAGTTGCAGATTCTGCTGCGAAGTTGCCAGTGTCCATTACATCTGTGCAAGTATGATCAAGATACGTGACTGGTTGGGCCAAAACGGCATATAGAAATGGTAGAGTTGGAGATCAATTGCAAAATTGACTGAGGATTGATGATTGAAGCGGAAAGGAAAGGTGTACCAAGGACAGAGTGGACTGAAGGGGTTTGGATAAAGTAAGGACCCCCCCCACCACTCATAAATGTATTATCGACGCAGGAATATTACGATCAATCATTCATGAAAGATTAGTAATGGATTACGAATAATATATAATATCTTTATATATTGTGTCAGTTCGATTTCGGATCCATCTCAATTTTAACTTCAATGATTTTGGTGAATATTCATTAGATGTGTAATGAGTGTAACAGTGGTGTAAAAAACAGTCAGAGATCGGTTGATTATAAACAATCTGTGAGAATATATATATACTGCAAGAATTTCCAGGAATGCACCACTCGTCCTGTTATATACATGAGGAAACATGGGACTGCTAGCACTCCAATATTGAATAAGCTTATGAAAAACAGAAAAATCAACACCAACTCGAAACCCTGTCACTTGTTCGAAAAATGATCTTATACAAACTCTACTGCATTTTTCTCAACCTTGCCTCCAAGTCGTCAGCGATTGCAACATCTTCGTTACCGGCTGCTTCTGCCTGCAGGACTTGGGCATTCACAGCAGGCGCAGCTATAGCACCCGACGGTGCATGCACGAGCTGCATAAGAGCAATGAAACAAAGTTAACATGGAGCTAGCGAAGCGAAAACCATAAAACAATATCAGAAGTTCCCGGGTATATAAACCTCCTGGTCGACGTTGATTCCGATCTCATTGAGGACCTGGTTCACCAACTCTTCGGTTTCTTCTTCTTCCTCATCTCCCTCCAGGGCATCATCGATGGCATCGCCCATCACTTCACTTGTGAGTTCCATTTTCTCGTTCTGCCACTCGAACTCCTGCATTATTTTCTGCAGTCCCGGCAGGTTCAGCTGTCTGTTCATTTTGCCCATTGCCTTTGTTACCCCTTTCATCGCCTGTCCCATGGCTTGGGTCGATTTCAAAGTCTGTTCATGCGCCATTAACGAGTTAGCTCATGTCACAACATAACCAAGAAGATTAAGGCAGAAAGGTTTGGGCAAATTAGGGGCGACAGAATGATCATGGAGGCTTCTTGAGAAGAAATTTTTTCAAATTCAAAGTGTGAATTTAACTATGCTTCAACTCCAAGCAGCTTACTATAGCAATGAATAGTGAATAATCTTCATGCACATTTAAACAAAGCATTTTCCTTCTAAGGCGAATTTCAATATCGATGGATCTTAATTGACGATATATCCACTTCAATACCAACTCAATTCCGACAAGCAATATACAATGTAGACTTAGTAATCATGAAAATGAAGAGAATTTAGTACAAATAAAATCTACCTGAATCCTCAGGGAGACACCCTGAAGCTGTGATTTTAGCTTATAGAACTTCTCGACTTGATGCCTCGTCCTGATCAGATCCTTGGCCATCACTCTCACAGCTCCCTGACATCAAAAACAGCATTAGTGGAAAAAACCCAAATGCAAGCAGATTAATTGACTCGATAAACCCCAAATAATTTCCCTAACAAAGGGTTATCACAAATGGCAAGTAGACCGCCTCTAATAGGCATGACTAATAAGTAATAACCAAGAAAAATTCATGAATAAGGAGTAATTTGCAGAAACATAAAAGGAACGACAAAAAAACAAACCATTTGTCCCTGCTTGGCACTTTTCTTGATTTCAGCAATCAACTTCTTCTCTTGAGCTTGTAAGCCCTGCCTCTCTCTTTCTATCTCCCTGATTGATCTGTCCAGCATCCTCTTATTCTCCCGCAGAAGCTCTGAAATACATAACACAAATGATTCAGCTCTCACGATGTACAGTACTTAAGTTGATAGCAATTGCTAAATGATATGATACACACGAAACTTTGCACAAGATATCCAGGGTCGGATACATTACAAGGCTGGAACCCATATTCATAAATATGAATGAACTCAACAAAGTGTTTATATTACTTATATTGGATCCATCAAGAACTACCAATTACTAATATACAACCCATCGAAAGTCCCGGAGTAACTACTACTTTCAACAAACCACGTTGCAACCATAAATTCAAGTCATGAAGGATCTCAACCTATATAAAAAGTACTCATTCTCCATACAAGACATGGAAAAAAAACATCACAACCAACAAAAACGAAGTATCCAAGGCCTTAAACTAACATCTATGCCCTTAAAGAGCATCAAAACCAAGTATCCAACAAGCAGGAACAACAAAGGATCTCTCTTCATATGGTTTGCAGAACCGGACTAAGCAGGCCGATTCAGAGGTGAACCGGATCGGTTTTTTGGAAAATCGGTTCCGATTCATGGGTTGAATCGATGGTTCATCAAAACCGGTCCTGAATCGATTGAACCGGCGGATTCAATTACTAATTCACCCTTTGAACCGGCCGATTTAGTCTTGGTTCGACTGCTTCGGTTAGTATAGCTCAAAATATGCTTCCCCCTCTTTTTTATGTTTTTTTCCCAATTTTTTCACAAGCTTGTATAACATATGAAGCAACGCATTGCAGGTATAGCTCGTCATTTTTTCCCAAGAAGCCCATTTTTTATTAAAGGCCCTGGTCATTCTTTCTTTTATTGTTTTGGTTCTTTTAGATATCGTAGTGACACTCATTAACAATTATTTTGTGTTTATGCTCATTGATTGTAGTGTTTATCTACTTGTAATGATTATTGATTATTCTATAATAAATTTATGCTCATTTTTTCAAAAAAAGAAAAACCGATTCAGTTTGGCCTGAACTGAACCCTTTTTGGAAATTCCAAATCCAGTTCTGATTCCGGTTCTGCAAACCTTGCTCTTCATTAGTCCTCGTTTGCTTCAAAAAATCAGAAACCACAACAGGATTCAAATACCATCAAGCCATACACAAGCTGGAATGAAATACTATTGTCACCCTGTCGTCCAATGATTCACCTTCCCTAGACGAAACAGTACTACGTAACATCTTACCTTCACAAGAATAATCCCCCAAAACACAAGAAATCTGAAACGCTCATCTGCCCACAGGTGAGAGTTTCACTTACTCTAATCAAGTCAATATCTTACATCGTATTCCACATCCAACCAACACCATACCCAACCCAAGCGCGATTCGTAACGAAAATATCCTAAAATTTAAGACACAAGTAGCGTTCCGCATACCGAAACCCGCATCACACGGCTCCTCTATCACTCATGCCCAAAACCCTAACCACAAAATCATACAACAATCTCAACCCCATCCTAATCACAATCCACCACATCGAATCTCACAAAAAAATCATCCACTCAAAAACCCTAAACTTCCATCAACCAACTCAATTCAAATCACAAAACCCTAAAGTCACACTCTAATCAGCCAAATCACATCCCTCGAGACACGAAATCCAAAAATACCAAAACCCCACTAATTCAATCACAAATCACACGAAAACCCAGTTACAAAATCACATAAAAACTCTAACCTGCGGGTTTTTTCCTCTTGCTGAATATGAAACTCATCTTCGCCCAATTCCGATCCCGACCCGACCCGAGTCAAATAAACCTAAACCCAAATGGAATCGATCACAGAATCTTCGATTAATCGACAAAGGGTGTTTGATTCAATTGAGATTATGGTGATTTTGATGAAGAGGTGAAGCAATGGGGGTGTGGTCAGGATGCGATGAGGGCCGTTGGATTTATGCGTTTGATGACGTGGAGGAGATCGAACGGATGGTGAATTTTGTAAGTTAGGAGGGTTTGGGACTTTATAAGACAGCGTCAAGGTCACTTGATACAACTATACGGATTTGGAGATGAAAGATACAACAGAAAGATATGTTTCGTTTTGACCAAAAAAAAAAAAAAAAAAAGTTTTGTATCATAAAAAAATATATAATGATGTATCTAATCTTTTGATTATTATATCGGATTAGCGTTATATTACTGAGTTTAATTTTTGTAACCATATGTCCTTATTAAAAAGGGTCTCTATATTGCCTCCTTAAATCTATCCATTTTTTTATTTTTTATATTTTGATGAAATTAAATCTATCATTTGAATGTTGTGCTATGAGATGTATATTCTGCTGATCTCTCTCTTTAGTATTTCCTGGATGTGAGGCCAGTTTGGTTCTTCTCGTAAGCGGTAGCTTCACATTGATGGCTAACGCGATCCGTGAAAGCATGTAGTATAAGGAAACTTTGGGCCACCTTAGTCCAATGGTTGACGACACATGGCTTGGATTCCACAACGGAATGTCCGGTTCATATTCACGAAATTTGGCATAGACTTGATGAGAAATTCACTTAGAAAGCTAGAGTTTGTTAGAAAACAATCAACTATTTCTCTCATCACATATAATTGATTCAATCATCCTTATCCATAAGATTATCCTTATCTAGGTAATAATGGATTCTTATCTTATAAAATAATGGTCTTGAAATAAATTGAAGATTTCTAAAGATAAAAAAAACTTTTAGTCCACAAGCTTAGATTGCCAAGATTAAACTAATGGCCTATAAATATGATCATCTTATAAACTTAATACGTCAAAATTGTCACGTGGTCTTGTAAAGAGCTTCTTTCCCTTCTTTCCATTGTTTCACTTCTCTTCTTTGTTCCAATAAAATTAATGGTGTGTTATTTGAGTGCTTAAATACATTGTAAAAACATAGAGATTTATTTTGGTACGATCCTCGGAGAATTTATCTGAGTTTGGTGTTTATTTTATGAGTGTCTAATATCAATTATTAATTCAACAAGTGCTATCAAAATACGGTTGGATTAATCCCAAAATTAATCTTAAAGATCGCGTTAAATAGTCAATTGAGGATCGAAGTACGCGAATGTTTTGTCGGTACACTGTCATTGTGAAATTGGTTGGTAACGAACTATACTTATTTGGTTAAAAATTATTGTGATGATTTATTTTTTACTATTTCGGTAAAAAAATTACATACCTCATAAAAAAAATCACTGATTTTATCAAGTTATCATGAGAAGCTCAACCACTCTAATTACAGTACTTTGGAGCATTCGCATCAAGTACTATTTTATCTGTTAAGATCTATGGGAGATAGTTGGAGGTTCTCAGAGGAAACCACCTAAGGAGAAGGAGACGAGATCAAGATATGGAAGATCAAAACTGATAAAGTTATGTATGTCTTGATTTTCATAACCAACAAAGATGCACCGTATCGTCTTCTTATTGAATTTGCTTCGAAGATGATCTGGTATGAACACAAAATAGACACAGTCAAATACTCGAAAATGGCTCACCGCAGACTTTAGGTCATAAAGCTTTTCGAACGGGAAGACAAATTCAAGATTTTCCTGGTGCAACCTATTGGTCACATATGTTGTAGTTTTCTTACAACTCAGCCCAAAACCAAGGTGGCACGTTCTTGACATGTAGCATACTCCGACACGTCTCCGCCAGGTCTCGGTTCTTCCTTTCCATAATTCCACTTTTGTTGTGGTGTATTAGGATAGGTCAGTTGTCGACGTATTCTACATTGCTGAAGGTATGCTATGAACTCTCCTAAGGTGTTCTCTCCGTCATCGTCTGTGTGAAGACATCAAATCTCTTGGTTCAGCTCCTTCTCAGCTTCTTCTCTAAATGTCTTGAACTTTGAAAGAGTTCGATTTCTTTTTCATCAAGTAGACCCATACGTATCTGAAATGGTCATCAATAAAAGTGATCATAAAATGAGAATCACTTATTGATGGATACTTCACTGGACCAAACACATCGGAATGTATCAACTCTAGAGGCACCTTGGCTTTGAACTTGGGATCCTTAAATGGCAATTGATATGCTTTATCATATTGACAACGAACACATACAACGTCATCCCGAACTTCTAGCTCTTAGTCCACAAGCTTAGACCGCCAAGATTAGACTAAGTGGCCTATAAATATGACCATCTTACAAGCTTAATACGTACAACAAAAACAAGCTCAAGTAGTTTTGTAAAGAGCTTGCTTCCCTTCTTTCCATTGTTCCACTTCTTTTCTTTGTTCCAATAAAATTAATGATGTGTTATTTGAGTGTTAAACACATTACAGTACTGATCCGTACGTTATACGATAAAATATCATAATATATTATATTATTATGTATAATTAAATATAATTATATTTATTTCATATAAAAAAATTTAATTTAATGATCGTTTTACGCAATCAATATAAGTTGATTCAATCATATATTATGTTGAAAATATAATTTGTTGACTCTTTGAAATAATTCAGCATTTATAGATAAATCCATCCAAGATTTTAAATTATATATTAATATTTGTATGCATTTCTTATATTATATTATTCAAAATTGGTTTTTAAGTAAATAATAGATGATAAAACATAAAAGATTCATTTTAAAAATCAGTTTATAAAATATATGATTGATCAAATATTATGGTTAGATTGGTATAACTTAAAAAATTCTAACATGATATATGGATCGATATGATTAGATTGTTACTAAATTATAGTAGTGTAAGAATTAATTTTAAATTTATTTGTTTCAAAAAATGATTGCTCAAAATTTATTAGATATAATTATTTATGTTTCATAACTTGTATATATGATGTTACGAATTATTTTTTATTTTATTTTTTATATCAATTAGTTAGGTAAGATTTGATACTCATTTTTTAAAATTTTATTTTAATCATTAAACTTGTAATAAAAAAAATTAGATATTTAATTGGTAAAGATTTGTTTTTTAGTTTAAATAAAACGAAATGATATGTCATGCGGTTTGTCATCTGGATAGTTTATCATCGGGATATTTTATGTAATTATATATATAAGAATAGATTATGAAAGCGTGAGATTTATTTTGATAGAATCCCCAAATAATTTATCGGAATTTGATATTTATTTTATAAGTGTCTAATATCAGTTATTAATTCAACTGAATTGATCCCATCCATTCTATTTGTTCAATACTACCAAGGATGAGATCTATTTAATCGCTGTTGGGATTTATATATGCTTAAGCCATTAATTAGCTTATTGACAGATTGATTCGGGAAATAGAATCTGCAATTGCACGCCTTCAGATTCTCAAGGACACAAGCCTCTACTACTACAGTGCTGCCGTTTCGAGTTCTGAACGGAACTAAATAGAAATGCTGATGCCGTGATGCGATATTGACTCCGTAAAACTTCAAGTTCTACATGTATTTTATCGGCACGACAGGACGATCAACAAATAACAAACAGCACACGTGCATCAAGTTGCTCGTGCCTGTTCTCCTCGTTCACCTCGATGTTAAACGAAATGGTGCGAGGTTATATGTGTGATGATTATTCGAATGAAAGTACAGATCTGAAGCATCTGAACTAAGTATATAGAATTACAAAAAGCACCAGAGGCTGAAGGTGATATGAAGCAATTAACTATAGAGGAATGTGTGGCCGATTCTAACAAGCTTCCATGTGATGATGTTATATTATTGGAATGGACAATAAGAGTAACAAAGTATCTTAATGGGAAAAGATAGCCAAAGGTCAATCCTGAAATGTCATGCCAGTTGTGTGTGTTTTATCATGTTTGTTGTTTGGACCGTTTGGTTCTTTGCCAATGTAAATAATTCACCAAACCTTGCCACCTTGTCCTCGTCTCTATCCGTTGCCATTATAAACTAAGCCGAGCATGATAAATCTATGAAAATGACGTTTGATTGTAATACACGTAAATCAAAGTTTCATATCGAGAAACTTATGAATCATGGTGAGAGAGTCTATAAATCAAAGTTTCATATCGAGAAATTTATGTAAGATTAAACTATTATGTTTATATTTAGACGGAAGAAACATATGATAGACTTTTAAGTGTTTATAACTATTGCCAAGGAACAGATTCTACATATAAAAAATTTTGAACTAATATTAGAAGATTTATTATGGACAATGAGAGCACTGATTCATCACATATCAAATCTTAAATAAGTCCGAATTGATTATAAAAATCTTAATATGGATCTTAAAAATCATAACTATGATGGGAAACTATGCAATATTATTTAGAAAATAAAAATGAAAATATTGATTCACATATGATGTACATGTGTTACATGCCCATTTGGAAACCAATTGTGTCATGACTTGATTTGTGTTCAGGGGGTAGTTGATTAGTCAAAATTATCACTTTTTAACATCATCTCTATTCTCTCGGCTCATTTTGCTTGTTTTTTCCGCTTCTTTTCAAGTAGAATTGAGAAATTTGAATTATGAAATTATTTTAAAAAAAGAATATTCAAAATAAATTTATGAGGCTCATATACAAGCAAAAAGCACAGCAAAGCGCATGCAGAACAGCAATTGTCTGATATTTGCTGCTGTTTTGGCTACTTATAGTTCCAAAGTCAATTCTGCTGTTTATTAGTACTAATTAAATGTGGTTAGCGTTGGCTATCGCTATGGCTAGCTCACTTAATGAGTGGCTAACCTAAAGCTCGAAAGGCTAGCTAGGCACTTTGTACTATGCTTAAAAGAGTTTCGATTAATTAATGCCTTTTTGGATAATATTAGAGGAATTCATATTACATCCGGTAGATGTACACTTTCCATATTATCTTGCACCACATTAGTCTAGTGTTCGACCCACCAAAAATTATTCCATTCATTTTAATTTAATTGAAATATTTTTTTTCAGTTCTAAAATAAATGAGACATTTTTTTATAAGTTTTTAACATAAATAAAAATAAAATCAATCTATCGATTATAATACATCTACTAATTCATCTTTCAACTGCTACTGTACACTCCACTATCATAAAAAAATATTTTTTTTTATCAAAATCCATATAAATTTAACACACATAAATTCTCATATCGTATCAAAATGTTTTAATTAAAATATGACGGAAGGAGTACATCATTTTCTTAATTGGAGACTTTTTTTGATTTGGTCTTAAAATTAATTATGTTTTTCATCAATTGTTATTATTTTTCTCTCCATCAATAAAATTTCAAAAAAAAAAAATAGTAGGAGGATGTACACCCCAAGGTGCACTTAATACCTTCGTATTAGATAGTGGGAGAGAGTTTATCAATATAAACAATGGGTTCGGAGAATGTGTATCATGATATAATTGTGTCTAATAATAAATAAACGTTTGAGATTAAAACAACACAAATCAAGAGTTGAGATTAGAATGTTACTCTCTCATCCCAGATAAATTACGACACATTACTAAAACAAGACGTCTCACATAAATTATAATACTTTCATTATAGACAATTTTTAAATATAAAAAATCACAAACTATCCCTATTTTATACCATATCATCTTTTCTATCATTATTTTTTTCTCTCCCCTCAATCATAATTTCTCAACTCACTCACAAAGGTATAAAAATAAAACACCATAAAGTCAATGTATTCCTTAATAATCGTGTCAAGTCAACTCGTAATTTATCTGGGACGGAAGAAGTATCTTTTAATCTCAACCATTCATTTTTCATCGTTTAATCTTAACCATTCATTTTTCATTGGACGCATCTATGTTATAGCGCATACTCCCTTTAACCATAAACAATAACTTAAGTTAGAAAACAATATAATGTAGCGTATTTTACATCTGTGATACTTATCCATTCCATATTATTTGTAATATTTTTTGTTTCTATTTTTTTTCAAAATATGTGTAATTTTTTTAATTTTTTTTGAAGACTTACAACAAATGTCAAATTATTACATTATACTCTATCTATTTTTTTTAAAAAAAGAAATATCGAAGGATTTCTCTTGATCAATCAAATAGCACGTAAACGCGGAGAACCTTTTAAGCCAGTTTTCGCTGACGGGCTCATTAACATAAAACAATTCGACACTCAATGGAACGATCAATTAGTAGATAGTGGGCTGTTGGATCGGGACGACCAGTTGGTATGGGCTGCCCATCATACGGTATATTCTCAGTCAAAACGGCATACAAGTTAGCTTACACATCCGATTTGGTGAGGAAATGACACAGATGTGGAGAACGTCAAGAAATCTGGTTAATACCCACTGTAAATGGAATCACCCCCCTTCAGGTCGGCTGAAATTGAATGTAGATGCTGCCCTACAGTGTCCAGGTACTGCCAGTATTGGTATGCTTCTCCGTGATCATTATGGAGATATAAGGGCGGTTGCTGTAACGAACATAAAAGGGAGTTAGGGTACCAACGATTGGAGAAGCTCTAGCGTTAAGAAGTGGTCTGGAAATGGCAAAGTCCTTGTGCGTGGGCCGACTTTTGGTGAAATCAGACTGCAAGCCAATCAATCATAACTGCCCTTCGAGATGATGCTCAGGATCTGTCCTTGGTGGCATCTTAGGAGATTGTAAAGTGTCAAGATCCTTTTGAGAAGTTTGTTGTTATTGGGTTCGCAGGAAGCGAATAGAGCCGTACATGAGTACGAGGGGATATGGAGTCATTGCCTGACGTTGTACTAAAAGTTTATATCAAAGATGAGGAGCAATGAACTTTGTCCCGAACGGCCTTTCAAAGAAAGATAAATAAAATATAAAAATGAACAGTCAATTAATAAAAAGATTAAGAAATAAGAAATAAAAATGATACTTCATCCGTCACATTATAATTACACCAAATATGAGTAAATTTAGATTTATCTTTTTTTCTCTCAATTTCAATTCTCAACCACATAATCTGTCTGTCCTCGTTTTCTTTAATTTCTAATCACACAATATTTTTTTAAAAATAAAAATATTATAATCAATTTAAAAATAAATTAAAATAATAAAATATTATAATTATTTTAAGACAATGATGAGAGATGCAACGCGTTTTTTTGAAAGGTGCATCGCGTCAAGAAAAAAACGAAGTTTATGTGACGTAGGCAGTGGCCCCAGTGCTGATGGTTAAGTGGAGCCGAGCCGCGCCGAGTAAGTGTAACCGGCTGCCTGACAAAGGAAACGAAAGGCCAGCGCGAGCCAACTGACAGAAGTAAACGTGGGTTTTGGACGGTGACACTTCCACGTAACGACAACGAATTACTGGCCTCGGTTACTCCATCCGTTTTATGAAATTTATTGTATCCATTTTCATTTATTTTATAATATTTTAATTATATATATGTGATATATAAAGTTTAATATGTTTATAATTATGATCAAACGTAATTTTTTAAAATTTATCGTGAAACATTAATGATTGTGTAAATTACGTACTTCAACCTAACATATATTGCGGGACGATTAGACATAATTTGATATGAAAATTAAACTTATATTTATATATATAGAATATTATAAAATACACACATATTACATAAAATGTGGAACGGAGGAAGTACAACGTTTGTCACATACTATAAAGTATTCACTCCATTTTCATATTAGTTGTAATGTTGCGTAATAATTGTATTATTTATTAAATATTTTGATGTATTATTTTTTATTAATAAATTATATGATAAGAATGTCATTTTATCATAGAGTTATATTTCATGATATATATTATGTTTGATATTTTAAGATAAATTTATAAAAAAAATAATATTTGTTCGTCGAGTGGATCATTCGTATTTTCATCACATCTTCGACCTATGTATACCAGGAGTCAATGAGTGCAACCTTTTTGGGACAAATATAATACTAGTGGTGTTACAACTAATTCATGTAATAATTAAACAATGTTTTTATAGATTTATTATGAAAATAAAAAATAATTTAAGTTATATATTATAATTCTGGATTTAAATAAATTTTATATCACATAATTTAATTATAAAAAATAACATATTTAAATGATGCCTACACAACGTTATAAGCATCATGAGGCATAGGGAGTATTCATGAAAAATTGTTTACTTCTGGAATTATTTGGTAATTGCAAATATATTTACAACACAAAAACACTAAAACCAGTTTGAAATATAACCTTAGGGTTTTTTGACAACTTAATAAAATAAATTGTTTTCATAAAGAGAGAATTGAATATTGTATTCATATAAAATAAAAAATACAAAATAAAAATCAATTTTTTATAAATTTTTTTTTATACTTTCGTTTTATTCGTTTCATAAACAAAAATAAAAAATAAATATGTTTATTTCATCAACCAATAAAAATACCAATCAATAAATCTAAGATACGTATATTTATACGTGTCGACATATCCAACCAGAAAAAGTAACAATCACAGAAGAAAAGAATTCCAGATCAAATGTCTCTCTCTTATAATCTC